>JACYVW010000054.1:0-264653 GCA_023065735.1 Coffea humblotiana | reverse complement strand
TTTTACATATATAATGTTAAGAGAGTCAAAAAGTGTCCAATGACAAGACATAAAACTTCCATTCCACTCCCCTAGGGTTTCTTAAGCATGTGTAGCCCAAATTCAGTGCTGGAATTGAGTTGAAAAATAATGTGAAAATAGAACAAGTTGCAGAACAAGTTGCAGAACAAGTTACAGAAAAAACAGGACTCAATACGTGACCTCAGCTCGCGTATTCGAGGTCGTGTTTTCTCCTTTGCTATGTTTTCTTGCTTTTTTTCTGCTCCAATTCAATTCTAAGGTTTAAAACAAGATGTCTTCAGTTGAGTTCATGCATTGCTCCAAGAATGATTGCCTTGAATGACCAACTTCCTTTCCAAAGTATCATTGAATCAAGTTCTTATAAAGTTGAAGTGTATCCTACTTGATCCAACATTTGATACTCTTTTCAATTCCTGCAAATATAACCAACATTTGCATATTAAGTTGCTCAAATGAAATTCACAAAATTTAGAGGTTTAGGAAGCAAGTTACATCTTAAATCATCCTAATTTGTGCCAAAAATAATTACAAAATACTACTTAATAATACTAATAATAAACACACAAAATACTACTTAATAATACTAATAATAAACACTTATCAGTTTCTTTTACTAAGCAAAATTTGATAATTCCTCAAGTTTGATTATGCATGTGTTGATATGAAGGTTCTCTGGATGGTTTTTTGAAATTAAAGTGTTTGAGCAGGATTTTCAAGAAAATTGCACATACAAATAAAAATCTTGCGCATTTTTAACACTAATCGTGATCCTTGCTTTTCAACTCTTGTGAGACAGAATTGTTAGTTCGACTATTTGCAGATTTCAAGACAATCACCAATTGAAATAAAAAAAACTTCAATAAATAAAATGCAGCAATAAAAGTTAAACAATTAAAGGATACGAGCCTCAAAGGGATTTCTTTTTTTTTTCTTTTTCCTTTTTCGATATAACAGCAAATTTACGTTTCAGAAAATTAGTGACATTATAGGGTTGCAATTATGCTGGCTTGATTATTTCTATTTGTGAACTTAGTTAACCAAGTCAAATTGATTCAAGAGTTTATCAACCAAAGATATTATTCATTTTGGTAAATCTTGTTGTTTCCTTGCTTTTGAATTTGATTGGTTGGCTGTTAACATTTAAGTTCATAGAGATTATGTCCATTTATGTTTTGCTTTGAATCATGCTATTCAAATATGAGAAAAATATCAATTTTTGGGTCGTGCTGCCATTTAGGGATGAAATTGGTTACGAATATGAAGTTTGAGAACTCTTAGTTGGCTACAATTTTAGTTGACGGACTCGTTCAGATTTAATAAATATATTGATGGACTGATTTGTTCAATGCTAAACTCCTCTATGTTGGATAAATGGAATATGTAGAATATTTTGGAATCCAATTTTTTAACAGCAAAATGTATTTGAAGAAAACATTTAGTAATAAATTATGTTGGCAAAATTTTTACAGCAAAAGTGTTGCTGATGTTTAATTGTATTACTTATTGCCTTCAAAATCCTTGAATCCTTGAAAATCTTTGTACTCAAGCTCCATTTCCTATTTGTGTGTAGTGTGTCCAACGTAGTCTTTTTTAGTTTTGACTCATAAAGATATTCAGGTGGCAATTTTGGTATTGTTTTTAAAATTTTTTCCCTTTTTTGTATGAGATTTTATAAAAAAAAATTAGATTTATAGAATAAAACAAATATTTCTTTTTTTTAAAGCAAATTTGACCCAACATAGGAGAAAGTACTCTTTATTTGAATTTGAATATTTTATTTCCTATTAAAATAAACATAGAAATCCAATCACTAGAATTTTTAGTAACTAATAAAATAGGGAGTTTGAGTATTGAGAAAAAAATTGTTTTTTGTTCTGTAAAAATTTAGGGGTAGTAGAAACATTCTTTTAAAAAAGTGACTGATTTTGTAAATTTTGTCAAGGAGATATAACGTAGAAAAGGTAGGAAATATAGTAGTTCTTACCTTGTGATTAATTAAAATTTGACAACCCTTAAGTATAGGGTCTTAGCTCCACCACTATTTACCCGTATGGTATGTTTTTTAAACAATTATGGTCATTAATCCATTTATTATATTTTTCAACAATTGTCAAAAATTATTTTTTTTTTACAAGTCCATGTATTAATGTTAATATTTGTTGGGACTTGTGACATTGTATTAGATTGAGGTAGTCGCAAAGTCTTATACTTCCATCTATGCTCACTCTATAATATTTGACCTAGCAGGTTGCCATGAGTTACTATAGACCTAGCAAGTTGCCACAAGTTGCCTTAATCCATTTGTCCCAAGCAACTTAAATTCCGTATGCGAATATGATTCAACTGATACAAATCTACCCATATGGATTTATTTTGAACTCCAGTGTGGTGTGGAAAAAATGTGAGATATTTCTACCTGGTCAATTTGTTTTCTCCCATTTTCATAATGTATTCGCATTCTTGAAAGAAAATAGAGATCTAAATCGTAGCAATTTGATCTTCATAATCATCTTCATAATGTAATAATGTTCTTGCAAGTTTCATAATGTAATCTAGTTGTAACTTGATCTTCATAATGTAATGAAAAATAGTGTTTTACTCATAGAGCTAGTTTGTTAGCTTATCCAGTCAAATGTGGGTTTAATTTGTTGGAGACAATTACTTATATATATACATATTGAAGTTCTGTAGTTAATTGGCAGCATAAAGTTGCAATTAATTTTATCATCATTTTTGGGCTCTATGTTCCATCTTTTTTTTTGTGTACATTTTCACCTAGAGACTACGAGGATCTAAATTAGGTTTTGGCATCCTAACTTCTATTGGTTTGATTTATTCCATGGCAGGCTAGTGGTGGTATATGGTCACAACACATTACAAACGTATTTGGGACTTGAATAAATTAAAATAGATGCAAGTTATTAGAGGAAAGAAAGATTTGGTACACTATTTGCACTCTTAATACAAACAAACACAAAACAAATGGAAGCAAATTGGCTAAAGTACAATGGATGTAATTTTCGATGGGTAAAATGAGATCAATCAAGGACAATATCTGCCGATGGACACCACAAATTATGCCACAAACTACTAAACAAACACCACTACTTATGCCATGAGTTACTAAACAAACACCACTAATCAGATCTGATTATCAACAAATATGCACTGATGTATTGAGTTACAGTGATTCATCCAGATGGAAGATATATAGGAGCATCAACATTATCTTTATTTGTATTATTTTCTTAGATCTGTTATATTTATTGATTTCAGATCTATATATATCTGTGTCATGTTGTTTGATATATTTTCTATCATTAGTACAAAATTGTTTGAATGAAATGATTTTTTCTATTAAAAAAAAACACCACTAATTCAATTGCAGCGGTAAAGATGCAATGGACCAAAGACACCTTCACAACTTCCTTTTTTTTTAACTTAATTTGCACTTGTACATTGCTTTTTCATCTCAATCCATTCCAATAATCATTAGCATGCCATGCAAGTCTCTTTCAATAAGAATTCCCTAGTCATAACCTTTCTTAATCTTCCCACCTGCAAAATCCTAATTCAAAACATATAAAAATGTTTATACAAATATTTTGGAGGAAAGCATTTAATTTTTTTTGTACGTTAATATTAAAGCAAGCTCAATCGAACATATAGAAAATACTTAAGTGACCTAATTGGTTTACTGCCTCCTAAGGAAAATATTCAGTTCATACCAAGTAATAACATGTTTGGCTGACGCTTCAAAAAAAAAACTTAAAGTATGCAGAATATGCTTATCAAATTTAAAACTAAAAAAGGAACACCTAACTCACCTTTGTATTACTATTTCTATCATTATCATATATCCAATAACCCTTTCTAAGCAGATAATAACAATAAAAAATAATGACAATTCACAAATAACATCACTAACTTTTTCTTTGAGAACTTGGATAGTTATTAATGGAGAAAGAGAATCTTAATCCATACATAAAAGCACAGATTTACAATCTTTTTTATATAAGCACCATTGGAACAGACTTAGAAGCATTGAGCGAGCCCAGTTGATAGGAGATAGGTATTAGCCTTATAATCGGAAATCCTCATATCTTCAATCTCTCTAACTACATTTTAATATCTCTGTAAATTTCTATGTTCAAATTTGCTGCTACAAAGGATCGTGATGCGTTTCTCCAATTTTGGGTATAATAGTCACAGCTGAAGTCTATTTAGCAAAAATTATTAGAGTTACAGAAGGAATCACTATTTCTTTTGACTTAAAAGCTCTGAAAAGATTTCTTCATGTCACTTAATCAAAATGTTATTATTATGCATTTTAGATAATTGAGGGGATCTAATAGCAGATCTCATAAATGGTTAAATTGTCATAATTTATCTTTTTCATTTTGCATTTGCAATCTTTTTCTTTCCTTATCATTTTCTTAGAGTCGTGAGTAGAATTATCGAATATAGTTTTTTTTTATTTGATTGTGTTATTTGTCTCATGGACTAAACCAATTAGCACCCTTTGAAAAAAAGAAATTAAAAAGAACCTCACTTTTCAATCGTAGGGTATACTAAGGATTGAATTCAGTTTTGGCCGTTAACCATTTTTAATTACGGTTTTACAGTGGTTAAATTCCAAATTTTAGCATCCAAGATTCTTTGTTGAAGCCCGGCCACAAAGTGATTTTGTTTGAGTTCACATAAAATTAACTGTAATTTTAATTGGTAATGAGTTAATTATCAATAGTAAAAGCAGTATGGACCATTTTTGAAGATTAATGTGCTGCTTAAGTCAATTTACATTTGCAGAAGTCCTCCTCAATTTGCTCTACCTATCTTCTCTCTTCCTTCTCTCTAGAAAAGTTCTCTAACTAAAACTCCCTTCAACTCTCTGACGAGTGCGGTGTATACATGTAACAATTAACTCATCCACAGTCAAGTTTTATATTTATATATTTCTAAATACCTCATACGCGATTTTTCGCAAGTATACGAGTCGTAATTCAGTATAGGGTATTAAGAGTCGAACCCACAGAAAAAACTATCAATTACCTGTGGTTTTCAAACTCTTTTATTATATAGACTACCACAAATGCAAAAAATTAAATCTACACTACAAACATAAAATAAAAGTAATAAAAATAACAATAGAAAGTTCCTACAGGTATGGAATTCCTTACTACTCATACAAATAAAATTATCGGTCAAGTGAATGCTATTATCTTGGCTAGTTCTGGCGTAATTTTCTAATGTATGTGAAACCTACTCTCGTAGTGAATGAACTATACTTGTAACTAAACCATACCTACTCTCGTGGTTAAGAAATTAACTACAAGGTCACTTCTTCTATGAAATTACATGGAACAAGCCACTAAAGCCACAAAGGTACACCTCTACTCTCGTGAGTGCACTCCCTAGGTTTATTACTTTTTTGAACTAGTGTCAAATTTCAATTTTTATTGTGAATGTAACACCTTAAGATTATCACAATTAATGGCCAGTTAATTATGATTAGAAAAGCAAAATTGATAAATAACTTGATCAAAATAACATTATCAAATAACCAAATAAATATCACTAATAAGATGTAGAAAGTTCATCCATAACTCTAGACATAAACTTTAGCTAAACATGAAAAACAAGATCCAAACTTGTATTATAGTTAAACATGAATTCAAATACAAAAGAAAAAGTGATAGGAGAGAAGTCATCTTTGTCACATGAGATCCAACTTTCCATTTTTACTCTTCAAATCTTCATCCAAACCTAATTATAAATACAAGAAGGATGAACTACTCTAACTATACTATACTAATGAACTAAGAAAAATTAGTGAATACTACATTTTTGTGGAGTTTATCTAGCCTTCCAAAGCTATGAAAATGTTCTCCAAAGGCCTCTATTTATAGAGAATTTAAGAGTCAAATGAATTGTTTCTAGTTGGCATTTTTGGCTCTTGAAACTCCCAAAAGTTGTTTCTCCAAGATTCCACACTCTTCTTGATCAGATACAGCTGAAATTACTTACTGGAATTGAGTTGGAAAGTTGTGTGAATCGAGCACAAGTTGCAGAGCAAGTTGCAGCTGAAAATGATGAATTCGCGACCTCAAAAACGTGACCTGAGGTCGCGTATTGTACCCATATTTTGCTCTTTTGCAGTTTTGCTCATTTCTGGTCAAGTCTTCTCTTTGCTTTTTTTTAATCCAACTTCAACTGATATTTTCTCAATGATGGAGGCTGAACTAATTCTTGTACAAAACATGAAAGTTATAGTCCTTAGAGTTACTTTCCAATACATCAAGAATCATCCAATTTGGTGCTCTGTAGACCGATAAATGACCAAAATACCCTCTACTAATCAAAACTTTATTTCAGCTTTCAACAATGAAAAATGCACTTCTGTATTTTGCCATTTTGATAATGAAAATGACTAAATTGGACTTCGATATCTTCATACGAAATGTAGATCTATCTCTTAACTTCAACATGGTATAAGAATCGTCTCAATCCAATATTTGTAACTCAAGATATAGCCGAAATACCACAAGGTGTCAAAGCTAAACAACTCCATTTCTTTATACTTAATTGCATTTCATCTTTGCACTTCATATTATCTTTAAAACAATTTCAAATCATTAAAAATCATCCGCTTATCTTCTCAACTCACTCCATTTGATGATTGAACCATTAAACCTACAAAAACATGAAGTTTTCACCATTAAAATCCATAGAAATACAATTTTTGATATTTAAACCACAAAATGTAAAACTTCCGTAGAATCCTAGCTAATTAGCTATAAAACTAATTAAAACACATCAAAACTAACTAATAAAATACACTCAAAAACATTCAAATTACACACTTATCAAACTCCCCGATACTTGAACCATTGCTTATTCTCAAGCAATTAAGAAACACAAACCAACAATGATCCAAAACTTTAAAATTAAATATATATGCACAATTCAACTTCATTTCCTCAAAACATGGTAAATAACTATTATGCAATCACTCAATTAACCTCAAGTACTCATAATATCAAGTAATGGAGAGTCAATTATACCGTATGTGACAGCCCCACCTTACCCTAAGGCGAACCAAAGGGTTCGGCGGACCGCCTGCCCAGCTCTCGCCAGGACTCGTTCACTCACATCAAGTAAAATAAGATAAAGCCTCAAGAATAAGCGAAAACAATACCCAAACTTGAACCATATAAATTACATTCATCTCAATCTTAACCATAAGTACAGTCCCAAATGTATACAAAAGCTCTGGATTCCCAATACACTCAACCTTATCCAAGCACTAGAGCGAAAACAAAAGTTAAAACAAAAGAATTCAAATCCAAACTAGACTATTATATTCTATACAGGTCTCGCGCTCGTGCTCGCAACCCCTGTTAAGGAAAACAAACAACGTGGTATGAGCTAAAAGCCCAGCGAGGTTCTATATACTCAACTAAGCAATTAAACAAGGCATTTAACACGTAACAACAAGTAATCCAGATAACATTTACAATATAAAGCGAGAGTAACACATTCATTAAAAGGATACGGGCTCACGAGGAGCCATTCGTTTCATTCATTCGTCCAACATTGTCCTTATTTCTCCGATCATTTAAAAAACATGTTTGTAAGCGAAAACTCCTTCATTTTCATGTCATTCGTTCATTCATTTTCATTCCCCAAACTCCGCCAACTTCATGGTCATACTCGAGTATACCAACATTCACATTCACCCAGGGTCACTAATCGCCCGACCGAGTCCGCTTCTGGCTCGAGTCGACCAATAACCCAAGGGCAAGGGCCCAGTTCAGCCCGAAGGCTTACATTCATGCACAAGTAACATTTAATCATTCAATCATTGAAATTCACGTTCATTTAGGTCGAGTGCGATAAAGTACACACTCGCCCTAGAAAAGTCGTTTTGAGCATTCCATTGAAACATTTAAGAGTTCAAACAACTATAACAAGCCACGTAATCAATGGAAAATATAGCGTACCTTAAATCACATAACAAAGCAACAATCCAAATAGTCACGACAATTCACATAGTCATTAGAAACAAATCGTATATAGAACACTCACCTAATAAGCAAAATAACGTCCAAAGTATCCCTCCGGATATCAACTTGGTCACCAGAAACCCTAATAACAATCATGAGAAATATTATGGTTCAATCATCAAAATATTTAGGCAAATCAAAGAAAAATCGGAATAAAACGAGTACAAGGGAAAGTATGATTTTTGAAAGTGAAAAGGGTACATTTTGATCAAAGGAAATGAGTAACTAAAGGTTTTCCAAATCAAACATAAAACTTAAGCTCAAAAGATTTTAGAAAAATTAAATCGGAAAAATTTGAAACAATGCCACGTCAGAATCCGGCCAGAAATTGGCCGGATATCCGGCCGGATAGTCGGCCGGATTCAAGGCAGAGAGCAAACCCTAATTTTTCATCTTCCCTTATCAATCCGGCCAGCAATCCGGCCAAGAGTTGGCCGGATATACGGCCGGATTGTGAACAGTAAAACCTTTCTCTGTCAATCCGGCCATCAATCCGGCCAATAATTGCCGGATACACGCCGGATAGTGAACAGTAGCTTTTCCTCTTTTTCGTAAAACGTGTTTTTGGCTCAAAACAAACACATCTACAAGAATTAACATATAACAAGTGTTTTGGATAAAATTCATATGCAAGAGGAAGATAAAACACCTTAAATTCATATTAAAATCTCATTCGTTAAAATAGGTTTTCGTGGCCGGAAACCTTAAGCCACTCCTTTTTGTTTCGGACGAAGATGAGCAAATACTTGAAGTACAAAAATCGATATTTGTGGCTACGTATCATGGTTAAAACGAAAATGTATAAGTGCAAGTGAAATAGCTCATATAATTCTACTAAAGTGGCACTAAGTTACTCTAAGCAAAGTAAGTCTAATGCATCACCAAATCACATTTCGAATCCCATTTCATTTACTCTAACTTCGAGAAAATAAACGGACGGCATAACCCCTTGTTTTCCTTACTTTTCCAGGCTATAACAAGCCACCAAATTCACAACATTCAACCCCAATCTCATATACAAATCATAGACTATCCAACAACCTTAAAAATACACCCAATTGGAAGATTCACAACCAACCACACAACCCTAATTTAATCATATCTCAGCACACACAACTTCGATTCAATTGATTCCAAAGCCATTGGAAAGCTAAGATACAAGGCTACAATTCCTAAGAAGGCATCAAAAAGCTAATTCATTAATCTTCCCAGCCAAACAAGCCAAATACAGAAGCTGAAAATCATTTCCGGACAGAAACAGGGAAGTAAGGGTAAAATAGTCATTTCACAGGCTACCATGCTCCGATTGAGCTGAAAGTTTACAGGCATACTCCACACTCAATTCTCTACAACTTTCATGTTTTGAGATAAGTCTAATTCGGCCTCCATCATGGCCGAATAACACAGGTCAGACAGGGCAGAAATTTCACTATAAAACTGGAATTCAACATATCACTACTCATAGCTAAGAACTAATGCACAAAACCACCCAAGTAACAACCACAAGCCATTAATTTCCATCTACTAGAAGCAAATAAGGATGTTCTTAGCAAATTACCTCAAGACCTCAAAGGAAATGGTAGCTTAGTCCTTGTTCCTCCAAATCAACTCCACCAAAGCCCTTAGTTCTCCTTAGTGATTACTTGTATGGAAGGGTTTTCAATTTGGTTGGTTAGATCACAAGATTTGAGCAAGATTAGAAGCTAGAAATTGAAGAGGTTTTCCTTGTTTTGTTCCTCAAGAGAGCCGGCCAAAAGGAAGAAGAAAAATGAAGGAATTTTGGGTCAATTTTGGTTTTAAGAAAGTTACATCTTCTTGGTCAAAAGTCCACATCCAATCAAAACAAGACACAAGACATCTTGAAGCTTCCAAGCTTATCCTATCACCTTCCAATAATTAGTCTACCTAATCAACCTCTAATTATCTCCTAGTACCATGGAAAATAATATCACTAATATTTCATCACCAAATCGGAAAAATTATAACGCACTAGCGGGCCCCACATCGAACAAATGCACTTCAAGTTACGTACACTAACTTATACTAGGAAAATGATTTAAAAATCATACTTACTTGTAAAATGTGTAAAACATTTAATATTTTCAAGGATAGTAACAAAATGTGGGCACAGAAATAAAATAATATTTGAAAAATGTGAAAATTTTCCGGGTTCTCACACTCTCTCCCCCTTAAGAAATTTCGTCCTCGAAATTTTACCTTCCGTTTCCTCATGTGATCCCGGAGCTTGTTTGCTGATCTATGGCATATACTTGTGCTGGGGCTTTTGCTCGGTTCCCTCTTCATTGGTTGACTTTGGTTTGGCTCCACTCACTTGTTGAGTACTAGCCTCTCGTGGCTGTTTCTTCGGGCAAGTACTCAGCTGATGCTCACCACTCCCACAGACCAAACACTTTTGTCCTTTCCTCCAACAGTCATTCTCAGTGTGGTTTGCCTTTCCACAATATCCACAAGCCAAACGAGGAACTACTGTTTGACTTTCTCGAGAAGTCCTCTCAGCCCCTATTTGACTTCCTTTTGTAGATCCCTCATGTAGTGCTCCAAATGTCCAGGGTGGATGAGGGAAAGGGTTTACTTTTTGCATTTTGAAGGGCGTCATTCTTTCTCCAGATTCCTCAGGTACGCTACTAGGGGTACCTCTTTTCCGCGTTTGAAGAGCTTTTACTTGTGCTTTTGCCTCCTCGACTCTCTGTGCTTTCTCAAGAGCTTCAGTAAAAGTGTTAACCTGAACCGCTGCTAAAGCTTCTTGAATCTCCAAATTCAAACCTTGTACGAATCGTCTTACTCTCCTTCGCTCAGTACCCACTAATTCGGAAGCAAACTTGGACAGTTTGGTGAATTTCATTTCATATTCGGCCACACTCATGGTTCCCTGACGCAGTCCAATAAATTCGTCCTCCCTCCTTTCTTGGACCAGAGGTGGGAGGTACTTCTCGTTGAACTCTCTTATAAAGTTCGCCCATGTCCCTACAGTCTGTTCTCTTTCCCATTTGGCCCTAATAACGTTCCACCACGCTCGGGCCGGTCCCTCAAATTGAAATATAGCAAAGTTTACTTGTCTTTGCTCCGTGTAGTTTAAGACCGTAAAAATGTTAATCATAGCTTCTAACCACTGTTCGGCCATATCTGGATCAGGTCCTCCGAGGAATTTAGGAGGATTAAACTTTTGAAACCTCTCTAAAGCCCTATCTTCTCCTATCTCTCTTATCTCAGGGTTCTGGGGTTGGTTTACTGGCAATTGGCCTTGTTGATCTACCAATCGTGCTAGAATATTCGTCATCTGTTGTATCGCCGTCGCTACTTGATCTCCGGCCTCAACCCTAGGTCCACTATCTTGCCCAACTGCCGTTTCTCTTTCTTTCCTGGATTCTTGAGCTTGCCTAGCCCCACGGCCACGACTCACTCCACGTCCACGGCTTACTCCACGTCCACGGCTTACTCCACGTCCACGACCACGTCTCCCTTCCATGTCCTTTTCTCTCTTTTTTTTTTTTTTTTTTTTTTTTTTTTTTTCAAAAGTGATTTAGTATGCAGACAAAGTAAATTGACTGAAATAGCAGGACATAACACACCAAATACGCAAGGAAATATATCAAATTCAATCAAATCAAGCCAAATTGAAAAGTTACAAGTCAAATACACACAGTAGCAATGTAAGGCAAACAAGAAGAAAACACGACATGCCGTTCCGCACTCGGTTAAAACACTCCCCGATCGATCTCTTACCTCGCTTACGGTTCGAACTAGGTATCCGATAACCTTTTACACTTACTTTCACCAAACATTAGCCCAATCCTGTTTCCCACGAAAGATCGCAAATCCTTAGTACTACCCGCGTACTCGGGTACAAGAATCCGAGATAATTCACCACTCGAGCTGCAGTCCCAAGAGTAAATTATCTACAATCGAGATTCCTACCTGACGTACATATCTAGTGTCCTCAGTACCATGAAAAAAAACGATTTACACTTATAACAGGCACGATTCACAGCTTATGCTCAAAAGAACACTTAGTCCTTCATACTTATTCACGGAATCAGGACCATACACCACTTGGCCCAAGCTCACTCCGCGCAGAGACCACGCGAAGCAGCTCTGATACCACCTGTGACAGCCCCACCTTACCCTAAGGCGAACCAAAGGGTTCGGCGGACCGCCTGCCCAGCTCTCGCCAGGACTCGTTCACTCACATCAAGTAAAATAAGATAAAGCCTCAAGAATAAGCGAAAACAATACCCAAACTTGAACCATATAAATTACATTCATCTCAATCTTAACCATAAGTACAGTCCCAAATGTATACAAAAGCTCTGGATTCCCAATACACTCAACCTTATCCAAGCACTAGAGCGAAAACAAAAGTTAAAACAAAAGAATTCAAATCCAAACTAGACTATTATATTCTATACAGGTCTCGCGCTCGTGCTCGCAACCCCTGTTAAGGAAAACAAACAACGTGGTATGAGCTAAAAGCCCAGCGAGGTTCTATATACTCAACTAAGCAATTAAACAAGGCATTTAACACGTAACAACAAGTAATCCAGATAACATTTACAATATAAAGCGAGAGTAACACATTCATTAAAAGGATACGGGCTCACGAGGAGCCATTCGTTCATTCATTCGTCCAACATTGTCCTTATTTCTCCGATCATTAAAAACATGTTTGTAAGCGAAAACTCCTTCCATTTTCATGTCATTCGTTCATTCATTTCATTCCCCAAACTCCGCCAACTTCATGGTCATACTCGAGTATACCAACATTCACATTCACCCAGGGTCACTAATCGCCCGACCGAGTCCGCTTCTGGCTCGAGTCGACCAATAACCAAGGGCAAGGGCCCAGTTCAGCCCGAAGGCTTACATTCATGCACAAGTAACATTTAATCATTCAATCATTGAAAATTCACGTTCATTTAGGTCGAGTGCGATAAAGTACACACTCGCCTAGAAAAGTCGTTTTGAGCATTCATTGAAACATTTAAGAGTTCAAACAACTATAACAAGCCACGTAATCAATGGAAATATAGCGTACCTTAATCACATAACAAAGCAACAATCCAAATAGTCACGACATTCACATAGTCATTAGAAACAAATCGTATATAGAACACTCACCTAATAAGCAAATAACGTCCAAAGTATCCCTCCGGATATCAACTTTGGTCACCAAGAAACCCTAATAACAATCATGAGAAATATTATGGTTCAATCATCAAAATATTTAGGCAAATCAAAGAAAATCGGAATAAAACGAGTACAAGGGAAAGTATGATTTTTGAAAGTGAAAAAGGGTACATTTTGATCAAAGGAAATGAGTAACTAAAGGTTTTCCAAATCAAACATAAAACTAAGCTCAAAAGATTTTAGAAAATTAAATCGGAAAAATTTGAAACAATGCCACGTCAGAATCCGGCCAGAAATTGGCCGGATATCCGGCCGGATAGTCGGCCGGATTCAAGGCAGAGAGCAACCCTAATTTTTCATCTTCCCTTATCAATCCGGCCAGCAATCCGGCCAAGAGTTGGCCGGATATACGGCCGGATTGTGAACAGTAAAACCTTTCTCTGTCAATCCGGCCATCAATCCGGCCAATAATTGGCCGGATACACGGCCGGATAGTGAACAGTAGCTTTTCCTCTTTTTCGTAAAACGTGTTTTTGGGCTCAAAACAAACACATCTACAAGAATTAACATATAACAAGTGTTTTGGATAAAATTCATATGCAAGAGGAAGATAAAACACCTTAAATTCATATTAAAATCTCATTCGTTAAAATAGGTTTTCGTGGCCGGAAACCTTAAGCCACTCCTTTTTGTTTCGGACGAAGATGAGCAAATACTTGAAGTACAAAAATCGATATTTGTGGCTACGTATCATGGTTAAAACGAAAATGTATAAGTGCAAGTGAAATAGCTCATATAATTCTACTAAAGTGGCACTAAGTTACTCTAAGCAAAGTAAGTCTAATGCATCACCAAATCACATTTCGAATCCCATTTCATTTACTCTAACTTCGAGAAAATAAACGGACGGCATAACCCCTTGTTTTCCTTACTTTTCCAGGCTATAACAAGCCACCAAATTCACAACATTCAACCCCAATCTCATATACAAATCATAGACTATCCAACAACCTTAAAAATACACCCAATTGGAAGATTCACAACCAACCACACAACCCTAATTTAATCATATCTCAGCACACACAACTTCGATTCAATTGATTCCAAAGCCATTGGAAAGCTAAGATACAAGGCTACAATTCCTAAGAAGGCATCAAAAGCTAATTCATTAATCTTCCCAGCCAAACAAGCCAAATACAGAAGCTGAAAATCATTTCCGGACAGAAACAGGGAAGTAAGGGTAAAATAGTCATTTCACAGGCTACCATGCTCCGATTGAGCTGAAAGTTTACAGACATACTCCACACTCAATTCTCTACAACTTTCATGTTTTGAGATAAGTCTAATTCGGCCCTCCATCATGGCCGAATAACACAGGTCAGACAGGGCAGAAATTTCACTATAAAACTGGAATTCAACATATCACTACTCATAGCTAAGAACTAATGCACAAAACCACCCAAGTAACAACCACAAGCCATTAATTTCCATCTACTAGAAGCAAATAAGGATGTTCTTAGCAAATTACCTCAAGACCTCAAAGGAAATGGTAGCTTAGTCCTTGTTCCTCCAAATCAACTCCACCAAAGCCCTTAGTTCTCCTTAGTGATTACTTGTATGGAAGGGTTTTCAATTTGGTTGGTTAGATCACAAGATTTGAGCAAGATTAGAAGCTAGAAATTGAAGAGGTTTTCCTTGTTTGTTCCTCAAGAAGAGCCGGCCAAAAGGAAGAAGAAAATGAAGGAATTTTGGGTCAATTTTGGTTTTAAGAAAGTTACATCTTCTTGGTCAAAAGTCCACATCCAATCAAAACAAGACACAAGACATCTTGAAGCTTCCAAGCTTATCCTATCACCTTCCAATAATTAGTCTACCTAATCAACCTCTAATTATCTCCTAGTACCATGGAAAATAATATCACTTAATATTTCATCACCAAATCGGAAAAATTATAACGCACTAGCGGGCCCCACATCGAACAAATGCACTTCAAGTTACGTACACTAACTTATACTAGGAAAATGATTTAAAAATCATACTTACTTGTAAAATGTGTAAAACATTTAATATTTTCAAGGATAGTAACAAAATGTGGGCACAGAAATAAAATAATATTTGAAAAATGTGAAAATTTTCCGGGTTCTCACAATAACCCACCTTACCATTTCATTTTCTTACAAATTTTTCAACATACCTCAACCAACATACATAGAATCAAGTAGCATCAATTTCCTAAAACAAATTCCAGCTCAAGTGTACAAACAGGCCTCAAATTCAAGGAAGGCAAAGCTGAAAATTTTGCCCATGTTAATTGGCCATCTAAACCAAAAATTTCAGCACCACATACTGTTCAATTTTCACCAACAATCACCATAAATCATACTCAAATCCTCTGGGGTTTCATCAATCATTAACCCTAGGATCTCAAGAGACAAGAATCCACCAATTTCTAGCCAAATATACCAAGATTTAAGTAGACCAAAATCATTAAAAGTATCTAATACTAAAGCTCCATAAAACTTTCAATTCCATCATAGATTTTCCAAAAATACCATAAATCTACCAAGATCTAGTCCAAAGTTGCTTGAAAAATAAAAGAAAGAAGTAGATTAGCCACTTACCTCTTCAAAGCTTCAAACCCTAGCAAGATCTACCCAAGATGATGGCAAGATCAACTCCTAGAAGCCTTCTTCTCTCAAGATTTTCCAAAGTTCCAAGTAGATTGATGGTAGGAAAGCTTGGATCTTCAAAATTTTAAGGGTGAACTTTCTCTCTCTCTCTCTCTATTTTCGGCCAGCCAAGGAGAAGAAATGAAGGTCTCTTGGTTGTGTTGGAGTTAATATTCAAGCCACAAGAAAGGTTCTCAAAAGTCAACTTTGAATAGTGTCCACTAGTGTCTTCCACTTAAACTTTCTTACTATCCACCCTTAGCTTTTCTAACATTCTTTTAACTCCCAAAATCTTTCGTAAGGTGGGAAAATAATTTTTTTCTGGGTCATCACAAAAAATAGTTAAGTGTAGGCAAATAGGAAAAAAGATCATGACTATGACAACTTTCCATACCTTTGATTCTTCGGAATGCGATTCAGTTAAGATATTTCTCCATTACTGTGGAAGAACTCGTTTTGGTCTTTTAAGCACTTGATTTTCAATTGACTCATTTGGATCGAAATAAGCTTCTTTGAGAGCATGCTTCCAGCTTCTCCATTTCTTTCTTAATGATTGTTTAACTCATTCTTCTATGCTAGGAGGAAGATCAAATTTTTCCTGTAATATTGAGTATTTAATTTAAAGAGTACAAGCATTCAAGTAATGTGGTAGGTTCGAGAAAGAGATACCTTTACTACATCTATCATGTCATCCTTTAAAGACTTGGGAACCTTGCACCAACTATCAATATCAATTTGTGCATATTTTTCAATTTTTCTCAATGCTCCCCAAAAATTCACTGAATTTGCTTCTATTTGTACCTATTGAATTTTACTTTAATTCACTTGTCAATACCATGTTTATCCCAAATGTGTCTCATATAAGTTGGTCCCCGAGTTTTCTTACGCACCTCATCATTAGAACCACCACTTGCAAGTATAATAGGCAATTATGACATACCTTATGAAATAGAAACTATTATTATAGATATATTTAAATGAAATAAAAAGTAATTAGTAATGAATAACATACTAGCACGTTTCTTATTTTTCGAATTGATTTCATTTTCAGAATCTTCATCACACAATTGAAAGCTACTTTCTCCTCTATACCTTTTTCCTCCTCTCGTTCTCGCTGTTGCTAAACAACTAAAATTTCAAATTGTAAATTCATAGAAATAATCAAGAAAGTGTATAACGAACAACATATTACGATGAAATAAACAATTTGTCATGAAAAATTTAAACATACAAAGGCAACACAATTCAATACGTAAAAAGCAACCAAATTTAAGATATACTAAAGAACAATCAAAAGATAACATTCGTTTAATTTATATATAATAATAAAAGATCATCCCTTGGAATTCAATGCCACTCCAGTAGTATCAACTGTTTCTCCTATAACACCCTCTCAAACCTAATTAATGTCATCAAATATAACACTTTGATGACTATTTGATGGCTAACTTTGCAAGTACATCTCAACATCTATGGGATCCATCTTCAGATCATCTCTTGGTACAGTTGGAAAAACAATTTCCACCCCTTACCCAAAGGATCCTCCACATAAAGTACTTGCTTCACTTGAGATGCAAGAACGAAAGATTCATGGTGGCGCTTCACATGTGTAAAATTCACATGTGTAAACCCATCATCATCTTGTTTCAATCTTTTCCTTTTAAAAACCCAATCATAGTCAAACCAAACAACTCTTCAACCTCCACTATAGTCCAATTCCAGAATATCATTTAAGACACCATAATAGGCCAAGTCACTTGAAACCGGGTTCGTATCGTTGGTGCTCACGAAACTTGATGTTGTTGCAGTAACAATCACCCCACTATTCTGATTTTTCCTTCTTCTCTCCAAATGTTTTGTATGGAATCAAAAACCGTTCATAATATATCTCTCATACTTCAACTCCACAACATTTGGACCCTTGTCTAACAATCTCAAATCTTTTGAGGTAGGTTCATTCCCAGGTAGAAAATCATCCACCTATGAAAAATAGAAAAGTAAATTAATAAAATAGTAATACAAGTTTTTATGTGTAAAAGTACAAGGATACTTTGTGTATTAACTCACATGGCCGTCACACTAATTTACAAATGTCTCGCTATGAATTCGCTCATTTTCATGTCTTGAACTACATGAAAGCTGCTCTTCAACCAATTTACGATGTTGGTTTCATCAATTATAAAAGTCAATCAAGATAGTTGTCTCTATACAACATCCATTTTTAAAAGATGACTAATTTTATAATACAAGCATAAAGTACAATTACTTACTTGATATATGGCTCCATGGCTTCACAATTGAATATCACTTATTGATGTGCCTTTTTTATGGTTTTATCTTCCATTACAATTGAATTTCCTTTTTCCTAATGGGTGACCTTGTATAGAGAAAATCTCAAGTCCATCAGTTGAACTTTCACCTCCATCTTCATTTCTACTTAGTCGATTGAATTTAGTTATCACTTCATCAGACAAGTAGAGAGAGCAAAATGTCAAGCACTCATCAACTAGGTAGCCCTCTGCAATTGAACCTTTAGGTTGGCTTATACTTCGGACATAATTTTTCAAAATGTATAGGTACCTAAGACAATCACAAAAATAGTATGTGATTAATAAGGATACTCACATTAACTAATAAAATAGAAATTTGAAACTTATAATAGTTACCTTTCAATCGGATATATCCAATGATAATGTATTGGACCAGCTATCCTTGTTTTGGTTGGTAAATAAATGCTCAAATGCACCATTATAACAAAAGAAGATGGTGCAAACACACACTCTAACTGGCATAGTACAACAGCAATTTTTTTTTCTATGTGAAGCAGTTCCCTATGACAAAGAGTTTTACAACATAAATCTCTAAAGTATTTGGACAGCTTTATCAAGGGAGACTGCATCGATTTTGAAAAAAGTTTTCAATAACATAATGGTAACAGTTGCTGCAATAATATGTGATTGTCATTACTCTTAAGTCAGGATAGTTTGGGAGGTTTCCAATGCACGGACTTTGAAATTGTGGTTGAATAACTATCTGATACTTCAACCTTTTTCAAAATTTTACAGAATGACTCTCTCTCTTTCTTATCCAAATAAAAACATGTTGGAGGCAAATATGCTCTTCCAAACTCATCTGTAATAGGATGAAAACTTGCTCGTATGCCCATTTCTTCCAAATCACTCCATACATCAAGGTTATCATATTTTCCATCCATATTCATTAATGTTCTAACAATAGTCTAACATATATTGTTTCCAATGTGCATGACATCAAGACAATAATGCAACAAATTGTTCTTCCAATACGGCAAGTCAAAAAATGCTTTGTTTCTTCCAATTAAAGGGTAATTCAGGGATATCATTGACTACTTTTCCAACTTTGATTTTATAAGATCTCAACTCCTCTAAGATCATATCTCCTAGCAAGTGAGATGGTGCAACTCCATATTCTTCCTTTCCATCAAAGTGATGTTTATCCTTTCGATATGGATGTTGCTTTTCAAGAAATCGCCGATGACCCATGTAACATTGTTTTGAATAATGCCTTAAATGGTGTGAAACAATGTGCTTATGACATACTAGACATGCTAAATAACCTTTAATACTCCAACCAGATAAATTAGCATAACCAACAAAATTTCAGAGTAAAGCAGCACGCATTTGAAAATTTTGCTTTGATGATGCACCATAAGTGTCACACCTGTGTCCCACAATTCGCTCAACTCAACTCTAAGAGGTTGAAGGTAAACATCAATATTGTTTTCGGGTGCATATGGGTCAAGATGAGTAGTGACAACATAAAGTATGGCTGTTTCATGCACATCTATGGTGGCAAATTATAAGGAATCAGTATCACTGGTCATGTACTATGGTTCACATTCATATTTTTAAATGGATTAAATTCATCAGAAGCTAAACCCAATCTGACATTATGGGGTTCTTTTGCAAACTCAGGATTTTGGTAATCAAATGATTGTCAAATTGGAGTATCTGCAGGATATCTCTTGTGACCATCCTTAGTACCCTCGACATGCCATTTCATGAAAGATGTTGTTTTAGATGACATAAATAGACACTACAATCTGGATTTAAGTGGAAAGTGCCACAAAACCTTATGGGGAACTTTCCTTTTTTCACCAGTAGGATCATCTTTTGATGGCACCCACCTTAGATGTTTACAAGTGTCACATCTTATCTTTGATCCATCTTTTCTCCAATATAATGTGTAACCATTAGGACATGCATCATATTTTTCATATCCAAGTTCTAGTTCTTTCATTATCTTTTTTGTTTCCTAATAAGAGTTGGGTAGATTTACACCTTTTAGGAGTGGTTGTGACGGCCCCACCTTCCCCTAAGGCGAACCAAAGGGTTCGGCGGACCGCCTGCCCAACTCTCGCCAGGACTCGTTCACTCACAAAAATAAAATAAGAAAAGCCTCGAGAATAAGCGAAAACAATACCCAAACTTGAACCATATAAATACATTCATCTCAATCTCAACCACAAGTACAGTCCCAAATGTATACCAAAGCTCTGATTTCACAATACAGTCCACCTTATCCAAACACTAGAGCGGAAATAAAAGCCAAAACAAAACAATTCAAAACAAAACTAGGCTATTCTATTCTATACAGGCCTCTCGCCCGCTCGCAACCCCTATAAGGAAAACAAAAGGCGTGCAATGAGCTAAAAGCCCAGCGAGATTCTATATACACAACCAAGCAGTTAAACAAGGACATTAAGCATGTTATAACAAGTAATCCAGATAACATTTACGATATAAAGCAATAGTAACACATACAATAAAAGGATACATGCTCACGAGGAGCCATTCGTTCGTTCGTTCATTCATTCGCCTAATATTTTCCTTATTTCTCCGATCATTAAAACATTGTTTGTAAGTGAAAACTCCTTCATTTTCTTGTCGTTCGTTCATTCATTTCATTCCCCACGCTTCGCCAACGTCGTGGTCATACTCGAGTATACCAACATTCACCCAGGGTCACTAATCGCCCGACCGAGTCCGCTTCTGGCTCGAGTCGACCAGTAACAAAGGGCAAGGGCCCAGTTCAGCCAGAAGGCTTACATTCATGCACAATGAACATTTAATCATTCAATCATTGAAAGTTCACGTTCATTTAGGTCGAGTGCGATAAAGTACACACTCGCCTAGCAAAAATCATTTTGGAAACATAACATACCTCAATCACGTATTAAGGCAACAATCCAAATAGTCACAATAGTTCACATAGTCATTAGAAACAAATTGTATATAGAACACTCACTTAAACAAGCAAAATAACGTCCAAAGTATTCCTTCCGGATATCACCCTTAGTCACCAAGCAACCCTAAGAATAATCATGAGAAAGTATTATGGTTCAACCATCAAAATGTTTGATTTATCAAAGAAAATCCGAATAACTAATAGTACAATGTATAAGTATGATTTTGGAAGTAAAAAGAGTGCATTTAGTCCAAAATACATGAGTAAAATAGTTGTAAAACTTATGTCTGCCCTTAAAATTTGAAATCGCCATTTGAGTGCAAATTTGGGCAGCACGTCCTTTGTGTTTACCAAATTTCCAGCCATTTATGGCTTCATCATTTTCCTCAATCAGCCCCCAAAATCACATACAAATAATCTCATTACAATAGCCGTTAAAAAGGCTAAAAGTCATTTAATAACAAAACTAAGCTAGAAAAGTGACCGGAATTAAGGTTTAAGACAAGGAGCAAAATGGCAGGTTTGACATCTTTTAGTATATTGGTCACAACCGAAACTACACTGATCGGATTGGGGTAAAATTTATACCGTTTCGAAGCTAAACCATAGCTCTACAATTCTTATGAAGACACCGCAACCCAATTCTCAACGTAACCTAGTCAAATGTACCCAAACCGACCCAGATATTCCAGTTCAAAGTTCACTGTGAAATTCAACTAGCAGTCCTGATTTATTCAGTCATACCTCAGCACACACAACTCCGATTCAGTTGATTCCAAAGCCATTCGAAAGCTAAGATACAAGGCTACAATTCTCAAGAAGGCATCAAAAGCTAATTCATTCATCTTCCCAGCCAAAAGAGACAATTACAGACGCTGATTATCATTCTCGGACAGAAACAGGGAAGCAGGGGTAAAATAGTCATTTCACAGGCTACCGTGCTCCGATTGAGCTGAAATTTTACAGGCATAATCTACATTCAATTCTCTACAACTTTCATGTTTTGAGCTAAGTCCAATTCGGCCCCCATCATGGCTGAACAACACTGGTCAGACAAGGCAGAAAACTTTCTAACAAAACCGAAAATCCACACCTCACCACTTATAACCAAGAATTAATGCACAAAACCACCAAAGTGGCAACCACAAGCCACTAATTTGCAACTATTGGAACCAAAGAAGGATGTTCTTAGCAATTTACCTCAAAACCTCAAAGAAAATGGTAGCTTGGACTTTCTTTCCCCAAATCAACTCCACCAAACCCTTTCATTCTCCTTAGTTAGCACTCCTATAGAAGGGTTTGCGATTTGATTGGTTGGAACTCAAGATTTGAGCAAGGTTGGAGCTAGAAATTGAAGAAGCTCTCTCTTGTTTTTCTCCTCCAAAGGGCCAGCCAAGAGCAAGGAAAAATGGGATGAAAATTGGTCAAAATTGGTTTTAGTAAAGTTAAAGAAAGTTAGGCAAGTTTAGTCCAATCGGAACGCGACACGTGGCCTCTTGAATGTTCCAAGTTTATCTTCTCTCTTCCAATGGTTAGTCTACCTAATTAACCTCTAATCATCTCCTAGCACCTTGGAAAATAATGTCACTTAATATTTCATCACCTAATCGGCAAAATTATATCGCACTAGCGGGCCCCACATCGAACAAATGCACTTCAAGTTACGTACACTAACTTATACTAGGAAAATGATTTAAAAAATTGTACTTACTTGTAAAATGTACAAAACATTTAATATTTTCAAAGGATAGTATAAAATATAGGCAAAGAAATAAAATAATACTTGAAAATGTAAAAATTTTCGGGTTCTCACTCTCTCCCCCTTAAGAAATTTCGTTCTCAAAATTTTACCTTCTGTTTCCTCATGTGACCCCGGAGCTTGTTGCTGATCTACGGCATATACCTGAGTTGGTGCTTTTGTTCGATTCCCTCTTTCATTGGTTGGTTTAGGCTTGGTTCCACCCACTGATTGAATACTATTCTCTCGTGGCTGTTTCTTCGGACAATTACTCAGTTGATGATCGCTACTCCCGCAGATCAAACACTTTCGCCCTTTTCTCCAGCAATCACTTTCAGTATGGTTTGCTTTCCCACAATATTCACAAACCAAGCGAGGGGTTACTATTTTGGCTTTCTCGAGAAGTCTTCTCAGGTCCTATTTAACTTCCTTTTGTAGATCCCTCATGCAGTGCTCCAAATGTCCAGGGTGGATGAGGGAAAGGGTTTACTTTTTGCACTTTGGAGGGCGTTATTCTTTCTCCAGATTCCTCAGGTATGCTACTAGGTATACCTCTTTTCCGCGTTTGAAGAACTTTTACTTGTGCTTTCGCGTCCTCAATTCTTTGTGCTTTCTCAAGAGCCTCCGTAAAAGTATTAACTTGAACCGCCGCTAAAGTTTCTTGAATTTCCAAATTCAAACCTTGGATAAACCGTCTTACTCTCCTCAGCTCTGTAACCACCAATTCAGAAGCGAACTTGGACAGTTTAGTGAATTTCGTCTCATATTCGGCCACACTCAGGGTTCCTTGACGCAATCCAATAAATTCGTCCTCCCTCCTTTCTTGGACCAGAGGTAGGAGGTATTTCTCGTTAAACTCCTTTATAAAGTTCGCCCATGTCCATACAGTCTGTTCTCTTCCCCATTTTGCCCTAATAACATTCCACCATGCTCGGGCCGATCCTTCGAATTGAAACACAGCAAAGTTCACTTGCCTTTGCTCTGTGTAGTTCAGGGCTGCGAAGATGTTGATCATTACTTCTAACCACTGTTCCGCTACATCTGGATCAGGTCCCCCAAGAAATTTGGGAGGATTAAACTTTTGAAACCGTTCCAAAGCCCTATCCTCTCATATTTCTCTTATCTCAGGATTCTGGGGTTGATTCACTGGCAATTGGCCTTGTTGATCGACCAATCGCGCTAAGATATTTGTCATTTGTTGTATCGCCGTCGCTACTTGATCTCCGGCCTCAACCCTCGGTCCATGCTCTTGCTCAGCTACTGTTTCTCTTTCTTTTCTAGGTTCTTGAGCTTGCCTAGCCCCACGTCCGCGACTACGTCTCCCGTCCATTCCCTTTTCTCTCTCTCTTCTTTTTTTTTTCAAAAGATAATTTAGTATGTAAACAGAGTGATTGACTCAAAATAGCAATATATAACACACCAAATACGCAAGAAATCATGTCAAGTTAGACAAACCAAGTACAGCAAGTACTATTCATGTAAATATCGAAATGTCACAAGTCAAACACATTCAGTAGCAGTACAGGGCAAAACAGGAAGAAAACACAACGTGCCGTTCCACACTCGACTAAAACACTCCCCAACCGATCTCTCACTTCCCTTACTATCCGAACTATACATCCGTTAACCCTTTACACTTACTCTCACCAAACATTAGCCCAATCCTGCTTCCCACAAAAGATTGCAAATCCTTAGTACTACCCGCGTACTCGGGTACAAGAATCCGAGATAATTCACCACTCGAACTGGCCAGTCCCAAGTGTAAATTATCTACAATCGAGATTCCTACCAGACGTACATCTCTGTTGTCCTCGAGTACCATAATAAAGATTTAAGACCTATGACGATTCATGATTCATAACTTATGCTCAAAGGAGCACTTAGTCCTTTACACTTATTCACACAATCGGGACCATACACCACTTGGCCCAAGCTCACTCCGCGCAGAGACCACGCGAAGCTGCTCTGATACCACCTGTGACGGCCCCACCTTCCCCTAAGGCGAACCAAAGGGTTCGGCGGACCGCCTGCCCAGCTCTCGCCAGGACTCGTTCACTCACAAAAATAAAATAAGAAAAGCCTCGAGAATAAGGGAAAACAATACCCAAACTTGAACCATATAAATACATTCATCTCAATCTCAACCACAAGTACAGTCCCAAATGTATACCAAAGCTCTGATTTCACAATACAGTCCACCTTATCTAAGCACTAGAGCGGAAATAAAAGCCAAAACAAAACAATTCAAAACAAAAATAGGCTATTCTATTCTATACAGGCCTCTCGCCCTCTCGCAACCCCTGTAAGGAAAACAAAAGGCGTGCAATGAGCTAAAAGCCCAGCGAGATTCTATATACACAACCAAGCAGTTAAACAAGGACATTAAGCATGTTATAACAAGTAATCCAGATAACATTTACGATATAAAGCAATAGTAACACATACAATAAAAGGATACATGCTCACGAGGAGCCATTCGTTCGTTCGTTCATTCATTCGCCTAATATTTTCCTTATTTCTCCGATCATTAAAACATTGTTTGTAAGTGAAAACTCCTTCATTTTCTTGTCGTTCGTTCATTCATTTCATTCCCCACGCTCCGCCAACGTCGTGGTCATACTCGAGTATACCAACATTCACCCAGGGTCACTAATCGCCCGACCGAGTCCGCTTCTGGCTCGAGTCGACCAGTAACAAAGGGCAAGGGCCCAGTTCAGCCAGAAGGCTTACATTCATGCACAAGGAACATTTAATCATTCAATCATTGAAAGTTCACGTTCATTTAGGTCGAGTGCGATAAAGTACACACTCGCCTAGCAAAAATCATTTTGGAAACATAACATACCTCAATCACGTATTAAGGCAACAATCCAAATAGTCACAATAGTTCACATAGTCATTAGAAACAAATTGTATATAGAACACTCACCTAAACAAGCAAAATAACGTCCAAAGTATTCCTTCCGGATATCACCCTTAGTCACCAAGCAAACCCTAAGAATAATCATGAGAAAGTATTATGGTTCAACCATCAAAATGTTTGATTTATCAAAGAAAATCCGAATAACTAATAGTACAATGTATAAGTATTATTTTGGAAGTAAAAAGAGTGCATTTAGTCCAAAATACATGAGTAAAATAGTTGTAAAACTTATGTCTGCCCTTAAAATTTGAAATCGCCATTTGAGTGCAAATTTGGGCAGCACGCCCTTTGTGTTTACCAAATTTCCAGCCATTTATGGCTTCATCATTTTCCTCAATCAGCCCCCAAAATCACATACAAATAATCTCATTACAATAGCCGTTAAAAAGGCTAAAAGTCATTTAATAACAAAACTAAGCTAGAAAAGTGACTCGGAATTAAGGTTTAAGACAAGGAGCAAAATGGCAGGTTGACATCCTTTAGTATATTGGTCACAACCGAAACTACACTGATCGGATTGGGGTAAAATTTATACCGTTTCGAAGCTAAACCATAGCTCTACAATTCTTATGAAGACACCGCAACCCAGTTCTCAACGTAACCTAGTCAAATGTACCCAAACCGACCCAGATATTCCAGTTCAAAGTTCACTGTGAAATTCAACTAGCAGTCCTGATTTATTCAGTCATACCTCAGCACACACAACTCCGATTCCAGTTGATTCCAAAGCCATTCGAAATCTAAGATACAAGGCTACAATTCTTAAGAAAGCATCAAAAGCTAATTCATTCATCTTCCCAGCCAAAAGAGCCAATTACAGACGCTGATTATCATTCTCGGACAGAAACAAGGGAAGCAGGGGTAAAATAGTCATTTCACAGGCTACCGTGCTCCGATTGAGCTGAAATTTTACAGGCATAATCTACATTCAATTCTCTACAACTTTCATGTTTTGAGCTAAGTCCAATTCGGCCCCATCATGGCCGAACAACACTGGTCATACAGGGCAGAAAATTTTCTAAACAAACCGAAAATCCATACCTCACCACTTATACCAAGAATTAATGCACAAACCACCAAAGTGGCAACCACAAGCCACTAATTTGCAACTATTGGAACCAAAGAAGGATGTTCTTAGCAATTTACCTCAAAACCTCAAAGAAAATGGTAGCTTGGACTTTCTTTCCCCAAATCAACTCCACCAAAGCCTTTAATCCTCCTTAGTTAGCACTCCTATTGAAGGGTTGCGATTTGATCGGTTGGAACTCAAGATTTGAGCAAAGTTGGAGCTAGAAATTGAAGAAGCTCTCTCTTGTTTTTCTCCTCCAAAGGGCCAGCCAAGAGAGCAAGGAAAAATGGGATGCAAATTGGTCAAAATTGGTTTTAGTAAAGTTAAAGAAAGTTAGGCAAGTTTAGTCCAATCGGAACGCGGACACGTGGCCTCTTGAATGTTCCAAAGCTTATCTTCTTCTCTTCCAATGGTTAGTCTACCTAATTAACCTCTAATCATCTCCTAACACCTTGGAAAATAATGTCACTTAATATTTCATCACCTAATCCGGCAAATTATATCGCACTAGCGGGCCCACATCGAACAAATGCACTTCAAGTTACGTACACTAACTTATACTAGGAAAATGATTTAAAAATTGTACTTACTTGTAAAATGTACAAAACATTTAATATTTCAAATGATAGTATAAAATATAGGCAAAGAAATAAAATAATACTTGAAAATGTAAAAATTTTCGGGTTCTCACAGTGGTTCCTCAACAAATCAAGAAATATATTAAATACAGAATCGGGTATTTTGCTGAGACATTTAATATGCAACAAGCGCACCAAAAAATATAGTTTAGAGAATTGCGGGCAATCTAGATAAAGTGGTTGCTTCGAATAATTTATGAATTTGTAGAATTTTTCAGCATCAATATTCGGTTGTTCTATTTCTAATCTTTTTCCCATATCTAGGTCCTGGTTTAGAACTCCTAATACATCTTGTAACAATCCTTGCATATCATCTATGGGATTGAGTGGTGGAACTTCATTTGAAGAGACATGTGAAGATGTACGATGCACACAGAAGATTGCTCTACTTGAGCTATCCATTGAGTATATCCTTTCATAAACCCTTTCCATATCAAGTGTGATTTGGTCTGCTCTTTCGTGACAAATATCCCATTTCCACACCAAATGCATGGGCAAAAAATCATCTCCCATATACTCCCATTCGTAAATGTAAAATCAAGAAAATCTTCTAAATCAACTTTATACTCATCACTTGATCATGTAACATATTCATCCATTTTTATCCATATTCACATAGATTCTAATTTAAAAAAAAAAAAAAAGCTTCATTAGCATCTACAAGATAATTCTACCTAAACTATTACTGATTTTGCATGAAACATTTACTTAGATAAGAAAACTAATTTCAAGGAAATTAATAGAAGACACAAATCACTCATGGAATATTACAACAGTAAAGCTACCTAAAGGCAGTTTTTTGAAAGAAATTTACCAACCCAAAAAAATGCTTTTTAAAGCAATTTACCGTCTAAGCCTATCAAACTTTACAACAAATCAATTTGATTAAATGAGACAGCAAAATCAAGAATATATAAGAATAATAAAAATATTGCAGCCTATAAAGCCAAGTAAAATCAACAAGAAATATAAATCTTTTTATAAGTCCAATTAGTCACCTAAGTGAAAAGGAAAAAGAGGAAGCTAAAAAAAAGCACTAGATGGTCCCAATGAGCACAACCATACCTTTTCCCCTAAAAAAGCACTAGATGGCCCCAAAAGCGCTAGATCCTTTAAAAATTTGAAAGATAGACTAGACAAAAGCAATAACAAAAATAACTTAGAGTATCTTATGGCAAAAATAACAAAACTAACTTAGAATTTCTTATGGCAACCGAAGGTGAAGCATAGATTTATAAAAATTCTCACAACTTTATTGACATATCAAAAGTACATTATGTTCTTGCTAGTTCAATGTCTTAATCAAATTAAATATTGTTCCAAGAACCATAGTAACAATACTAATGTTTTTCTCAACTGTTGTCACTGTCTATTAAATTTTGTTAGAACTTGGTGTAATTATGTATCTTTGCTTGGTTGATAATTTGCATTTCTCCACAACTGCATCATTCCATATCAGCCATTAGTGAAAAAACACTCACATTTGGTTGTTAGGCCAAGTTATGTATCTACTATTCTAGCAGTCAATTAGTTGAATATTTCTAGTTTTTACATTTTTCTCCAAACCAAACCTTTTTTTCAAAATTTTGCACTTTGTTGTACCCTTGATTTATTTGTTTCCAAGGGATATATTTTGACATCAGTAAAGCAAACTAAAGGTTGCCCCAAAAAAATCTTTTTTAAGGCGTTTTAATGTCTAATCCAATATGACTTTCCTTTTTTTTAGTCTAGACATCTAACATGAATTCAATCTTCAGCAATCATCAACCATTACATACATACTGCATACATACATACAAAAGTAGTACAATTAGAGAACCCAACTAATAGAGAAGAAATTTCAGCCATGACAAAGAAGAAAAAAGTAAAGGTGATAACCATCATACCTAGATATTTGAATAAGTCCTAGCTACTACCTTCTTAAACGTTTTACAAGCCTCTCTTCAATTGATGGAATCTTACTTCAACCTGATCATATAAATGACTTCAACTAATCAAACTTCACAATACTCCCACAAATCAATCCACCAAAATAGAACTAAAAAGAAATCACAACTAGACAGAAAATGACCCACAAAATGAGCTTTGCCCAACCATTTGAAATTCAGTTTATTCTTTACTTTTCAATAGGCATTCACAAGTTTTATTAGCAATTCACCTCTCGAAAAATTCTATGTTAGTTGGCCTTCAAACCATATTTTAGAACTCCAATTGACAAACCCAAGCTTCCAAAAGTTAAAGATGCTTCAGATATGTAGTTTAAGCATTCATGTGAGTGAGTTCAAATGTGAATTAACATCAGCAATTTCTTTAAATTAATGCAATAATTCCTTTAGCCTTTCGAACAATGCTACCTTATGTTATACTATCAACTTCCAAATCCCATTCCCTGCACAAGAAGGTAGAGAGAGGGATTTTTTTTTTGGGGGAGGCTTTATGCTTTCAATAGCAAGACCCACCTATATAGCATATTTTGTTTTAATAAGAAGAATATGCAACTTCATGTAATTTTGGTAGACAAGGATTATGCATTTCGTGAAAACAATAGAGATATCAACAATATTGACTTCCTCAAACTACCTAAGCCAAGCACTAAAAATGACAGCTCATGAAGAAACCTTTGAAGCATATAACCATGAAATAAATTTGATTAACACACACACAAAAGCAAAGGGAAATAGCAAAAAAGGCCAAACTTATTTCAAAAAAAGATTTGGGTCATGGCAGATACCACTACAAAGAAACCATATACAGCTTCCTAACAACCCAGTACAATTAATATCCAAACTCAACTAACTAGATTATCAGGACACTACCCTTCTTTTAAACCAGAGCCATATTGTATAGAAGTATGATACTATTATATCGATTCTTATATTCAAGCACAAACACTGCAGATTAACCATTAGTGCTGTCAAAGGTTACACGTTAGTGATCAACCCTCCACCTATCAAATCCTACAGCATATGGCTGTAAAAACCAATGATTTGTAAAAGCCTTCTTTGAGGTTGCTAATCTAGAACTATTGCTAGCTAACCATACAAGAAGAGAAATGAAATCAGACAAAATCCAACTAAATTTCTGACAACACAAATTACTACAACAATGAAACTAAATAGATTTAATCAGCTCCATGACATATTAAAAATCAACACTTGAACGCAATAAAATTAACAGTCATAGCAAATCAACAATAATAACAATAATCAATTATCAAGTAAGAGTAAGGGAAACTGATACATTAAGAAATGCAATAATATGCTATCCCCATACCTTAATTTATACAATTATGAAGTGTCCTTATTTCCCATTAGACTATCCAAGAATGACCCTTAAGAGGAAACTTTAGATGGGTTCCCTACAGATTTACAATCAAAACCATGGCTCCACCGTTGCTCTCCGGACCAGGCAGATGTCAAAGCTGATAGGTTGTTAAAAATTTCATATACCAATTCCCATACAGACTCCACAAAACCACTCCCGTTGTAGCTCGGACAGAAGAGCCACCACCGTGGGCTGTGGAAGCTGTAGAAGTCCCAAAATTTCTTGACCAATTTGTTGATTAAACTACCTTCTTCAAAAGTTTACATGTTTGCCTTCAAATTGGTGAGAACTAAAAATCAAGTAGAAGAAAGAGAAAGAAACAAGGGATTCGGTAAAGAGAGGGGTGAAGGAATTAGAATTTTTACACACAGAGTAACAAAGAGTAAAACGAAGAGGAGTTAAAGCGATTTTGAGGAGAGAGAACTGGGGTGAGCAAAGAGTAAAGTGAATAGGAGTTAGAATCTATGCTGAAAAAAGGCACTAAAGTGTAGCACCACTTTCTTTCCCGCTTCGTGTTTTATTTATTATTTCTATTCAGACAACTTAGAGTGATACGATGTCATACTCGTTGTTTTCTTTGCCACTTTAATGATGTTCCCTACCGCATGTTACATTAACTTTTTGTTGTGACACTTTCAGGAAAATATCATATTAAGTGTGTAATTAAAGGTCATTTTTGTAGTAGTGATATCAGATTTAGTACTTAACAGTCTAATAATTTAATGGATTCAAACTTTAGATTTCAAATTTCAATTTTTAAATTTCAGTTTTATCAAACGCACCTAGTTAGTGATTTTGACAACCTTGGTAACGAAGGTGCTAAGTTTGTAGAGATTGAGAAAGCTTCCTAAAATTGTTGAAGTAATTTAGAGGAATAGCAAGCAAGACTAATAGGGTCGTTAAAAGAACTCTCAGAGACCACACCATTTCGATTGTTCCAAAGAGTCATATGCATCACAAAACTTAGTGTCCCAACCTAGATTGCAATAGTACATTTCAAGAAAATGTGATTCATATTATCTTTAGGTGCTACACAAAATGAACACAGGATAAACAGAAAGGACACAACTTTTAAGCTTGGAATTTGTTGGTAGAATATCCTTGCATGCCCTCCAAACAAAAACTTTGATCTTGTTGGGAATGTTTAGCAATTCCAATGGTTACTAGAAGTGTCATTGCTCCCAGAAGGTATGTTTTGCCAGCTCAAAGTTGGTTGCTTGATGAGATGGTACGCACTCTTCTCGGGAAAACAACCATTTTTATTAAAATGCTGAATCAACTTGTGTTGATTATTTGCATCACTAATTGGAATGCTAATGAGCAACTCTACTTTATCCAACCAGAATATATCCTTAAGCAAGTCATTTTTCCAAGTGTTCATTGAACAATCTATCAAACAATCCACTGTTAAAGACCACAAAATAAGGGCACTTTGGAATTTTTTTTAAGTCCGATTCAAAAGGGTGTATTTTGGATGTAGCAAACATTAAGTCCACAAAATACTTATACGCTACTTACCAAGACCTTTCATACTTTTTTAGGCAGTATATATATAGATATAGATATATATGTTTGTTCCTGGTACTCAAACTAAATTCATATAAATACAAGATTATATGTGTATACCAAATTAATCATGTCTTTGTACATATATTACAGTAGTTTTCTAAAAATTAACTTTGTATAGAGGCATATAGTCATTATGTTTTGATGATGTGACATTGGATGAATTTGCATGTAGTTAATTCGACTTTGGCAACCTTCAACTAAACTCTAATTTGCATTTTGGTTTTTTAAAATCTATATTGAGAAAATTTAGTCCCTAAGCTATACTTTGATTTGCATTTTTTATCACTAAACTCTAAATTGAGGCATATTAGCCCCAAACTGTACCACAATTCTCAATTTAGTCCCTAAACTCCTTTATTTTGTCTAATTTTGGGATGTTTTAGGTTATTGTTTTATCTCCTTTTATGATATCTCTAAATTGAGGCATATTAGCCCCAAACTGTAAAATGCCCCTATTTATAGTTTATGAATCAAAATGAGAATTGAAATATAGTTGAGAGGTACAAAATGAAATTAACCTAATCTGCATGTGGCCCTTGAATTCAAACTATTCAATTGGTATGTGCATTGAGAATTCGTAAAGTTACTTTTTAAAATAACAAAACTAGAAAATAGTTGTTGATTTCAAAATGATAACTCTTATTTGGGAATATTACAAAAATTAGAAATAAAGCATCAATAATACAATGGAGAAAATGGGGAGAGGGAGGGGGAGGGGAAATGGGTTGGTGATACAAGAGTAGGGAGCGTAAGTGAGAGGTCTGGAGTTCATGGCTTCCCACTTACATTGAAAAAAAATTATAAAAAAATAAAATGGAGAAAACACTAAATATTGTAACCACATAATCACACTAAAAACCCACCTGCACCTACCCTGAGCTGAGTGGAGTCTTCAATTTCCAACAAGAATGAATGGAGGGTTAATAAGCTTCAAGAATCTCAACTAAAGCTTCAAGAAATTTCGAGATTGTTACTCAAACAGTCAAGAACTTCAAGAATTCTGGAGTTTCGATTCAAGGTTCCAAGAATTTATGCACAGTCAGCCCAATTCTTTCCAAATTCACAACTCAAATAAGCAAGAACCCTAGAACAAGGCTCGCACACTTCAAGGAAGTCACAACTAGAATTTTTCCAAGGCTAACAACTGATATATATATATATATATATATATGTATATATATACATATATACATATATATATTGACTCCAAACTTCAACTAAACTACCAAAACAACAATAGTACAAGATGTTGGAAACAAGAAACGAAAGGTACTCAACAAAACTAATTCGGATAGCAACTAGAAACTAAAACCCTAATTTGGTCACAACAAGAAAACCTAACGGCTGGAAATTTTTTTATTGAATTCGACACAAACACAAGAAAGATAACACACTAACAAAAAAAATTTTCTTGGATGAACAGTGACTTCAGGATGAACAGTATCGCTACAGTATGATGAATAGTAATAATTTTTTTCTGAATTTTCTGGAAAAATTTCATAGAGACACAACATGCATTTAATACCAAAATCTGGACTGGAAACACGAGGAAACAAAGGCAAAAAGCTATGGATAGATTACAACAAAACAAACTAATGGAAACAAGAAAAACTCAAGACGCAAAGACAAAAACCCTAGCGGCTCTTTTTTTTTTTGAATAGCAACGAATTCACTCTAACCAAGAATATACCAACGAATTGAAACAAAAACAAAGGATATAACCTAAAAAATCACAACTAGCTTTAATGCCAACTGATATGAAATCCCGTTGATGGCGAAAATTCGCAAACAACAAATTTCGGATCAATGGTGATTGTTACAGGCTTGGAATTGGCGGAATTTCCTACTCCGGACCCCTCTAATCCTTGTGATTGGAATCTCAATACTATTTTCAACCTTCAATCCTAACGAATTAGTAAAATCTTAGGAATTGTTAGAAGGCGCCACAATCAAGGATGGTTGAACTTGATTGATAAGCCGAACGAACACTAAATGATTCTAGGTGTTCAAGAAAGGCTCGTAGAGCCACGAGAGCAACTCTCAAGAAACGATGTTCTGAAAATATGTCATAATCTCTCATTGAAGAGGAAAAATGATGTTTTATCATTTCTTACATCGTAATGCAAAAGACACAACTAATGGACCTTGAAAACCCGGCCCATAAAACTCAGCCTAAGACCCGGATCCAAGCATAAGGGCTGGTCTGATTATTAACTAAAAAATTCACCCAAAAATAATGAACTAAACTATGAAACTTGAGCTGGGAAAGTTTGGTCTATAATCTCTTCCTTCCAAATGACTTGGACAGCTCCTCTTAATGAGCAAGTAGCTCCACACTTAGAGACTCCGTGTTCACATCATCAATTTAATGAGATAAAGTAATTAATCTTGGGACCCCTAAATTCCTTTTTGTGTCATTTTTCCCCATACAATGGGTGACTGAAAATTGGTTTGGGGCTTTGGGCTAATTGATTTTCAACTTGAGCTGGTGTATTCATAATGACGCAAGTAAAAGTCAACAAAAGCATTGACGAATTAGAATTTACAGCATGTGGCGATTCCAAAGCAACTAAAGGGGAAGCCCACGATTGGATTCAAAACGTCCACAGTGGCGATTCCAAAGTGGCAATGGCTCTATTTGGGCCACCCAAACCTATAAATTATTTAATAAAAGCTGACGATACAAATGTATGGATACGCTCCCGCAACTTTGAACACCAAATAACGGACTTGATGTTGCATCTCCAGAAATAAAAAAGTGTATAGAGAATACCAGCATTATGTCCCTGCCTATGTACAGGAACTATAATTTGCTTTTAAAAAATTTTAAATTCAGCATAAGTATTTAACAACTTTATTACTATAGAAACTATCAAAATTGTTATAATTACATTGCAATTCAGTGATTTTTTGTTTGTTGAATTTGAAAGCAATTTAAATTTGATTGTATCTTTTAGAGCTCTTTGTAATTTGTAAAAATAGGCCTTGTAGCATGATTAGCGCAATATATAGAGAAGAAATTATAGATATTTTTATTTTTTTGAATTCTAATAATGGTAATACTGTGGTAGAACACTTTACAATTGAATACTATTATAGATTTTAATAGAATATTTTTGCTAGTCCAACTAGTATTTATATTTTAAATTGGACTAACCTATAAAGATTTTAAAGTAGAATATTTTGCTACCTATGTAGATAGTGGATCAGGATCTTATTTATGTAAACGAACATGTTTTCCTGATCAATATTCAGAAAAATTAAATGAATGTCGTTGGATTAGATATCTCTAATAACAAAGATACGGTTATTTGAAGGAATTTCTTCACCTCACATATTATTTGGATCATTTCTTGTAAAATGTCCACCATTTTTACTTTTATGATACCGGTATAACATTTGGAAATAATTTCTTCAATTATTCATATATTTTTTTGAATACTTTTAAATAACAATACATTTTAAAACACTATGTGGTCAATGTATTATTGTCAATAGACTCAAAACTACTTATGCTAGAAAAACACTAATTTCCTTTCAACCTCGCACAGCCCCAACGTGGTGATATAGGATCAAAGAAAAACCATTATTTCCAAAAAGGAAAACCCATTTTAAAGATCAAAAGTACGATAGATAAAACTTCAAAACAAATAAAACTATAGTTTGAAAGATTAGAAACAGTTAAGACAAAGATTAAGCAATGTTATTCAAATAATCCTTTACAGTTCTTGGATAAGAATAAGAAGAGACTAGATTAGAAATGATAGATAAAAAATAAAATAATAATAGTTAAATGCAATGAGATATTGTCTTCAAGATCAAAAAGAATTTAAAAAGCAATTAGATGAGTTTAGAAAAATTAAAAAATAATTTGGTAGAGTAGATCTCCACATTCTTCCCCAACATTTTATAGTAAGAAACCATGTCGAGATTGTAAGAGAGAAACCTAGAATGGTAGTTAATTATAAAAAAAAAACTTTAAGATAATACTATTTTTGATGGATAACTTTTTACCTCATAAAAAAAGTCTGATTAATGCTAGTAGAGGAAAAAAGATATTTTCTAAATTTGATTACGAAAGTGGATTTTGGCAAATAAGAATGCATTTCAATAGACAGCATTTTCGTCCCCTCAAGGACAATATGAATGGCTTGTAATGCCTTTTAGATTAAAAAATTGCACCCTAGATATTTCAAAGAAAAATGGAAAATATTTTTAAAAAGATATCCTTTTATACATGTTTATGTTGATGATATACTAATTGCCAGCAATAGTATTGCTCAACATATTACACACTTAAATATTGAAGGCAAGTTGATTTTCGCTTTCTATAAGGAGTTCGGGGAACTGGATGTACTTACAAACGGAGAGTCTGGCATTGTTGCATGGTCTTCAATTGTGTTCATTGAATTATTGTGGGATGATTGCTTATAGAAGTGGATTCGGAGAGTCTTGTCTCGCTGATTAATTTAGAGACAATATCCAAATGGCCTTTGTGTTCCTTATTGCAGAGGATCTGTGCTTTTGTTGAGGACTTGTCTACTTCAGTACTTCACATTTTTAGGGAAGCAAATGGTTTGGTAGATACGTTGGCTGGATCGTAGTTAAGGTCTGAGTTGTTCACTACGTCTTTTCCAAATCTTCCTATGGCAACTAGAGCTTTAGTTTTATTAGACTATGGGTAATTCTCCAATATGCGTATTCAAGTTGTGAGGGAGTAGTACTCCTAATTTATGGCTTATCTAACTCTGTGTATTTCTTTCTTTACTGGTTGTCATTAATAAGCTGAGGTTGGCATCCCATCCTGTGAATGGGGTTTGCCAAAAAAATATTACAAATTTAAATACTTATGTAGATTTATGCATACAACATGGATTAGCTCCTTCTGAAAAGAAGGCAATAATAGGATTGCAATAAATAAAGTTTCTTTGGAATAGAGATAGATGGAAAACGAGTAAAACTTCAATCCCGTATATTTGAAAGAATTAATCAATTCTAATAAACTTGTAGATAAAAAACAAGTACAAAGTTTTCTTGCAATTCTAAATTATGGCATCAGATTTTATATAAAATCTAGCAAAATAAGAAAACCTTTTCAAAAAACTGTTGAAAAAAGATCAAAGGTTTGATTTTTCTCCTTATTGAGAAGATCAAGTTGAAAAGATTAAATCACTTTGTAAAGATTTATCAAAATTATCTTTACCAAAAGATAAAGATGATTTAGTACTAGAAATTGATGGTTCTGACAAGATTCGGAGTGGTATTTTAAAGAGATAGATTATAATAATAATCACCATAAAGATAGGAGAAACTCTCTACAGCTATGCTTTTAGGAAGTTTTTTTCGAAACACAACAAAGATACCATATTAAATGAAAAAGAGTTATTAGCAATAGTAAAAAGTTTTTATTAAGAATAGATAATACTTAGGTAAAAGCATTTATTTAAAATAATTTACCTTTAAAGCCTGAATATAAACGATTTATCAAATGGCAAATGTTATTGTCTGAGCATACTTTTGATATTGAAATTATTAAATCTAACAAAAACTGTCTTGCAGATTTTTAACTCGCAATAACAGAGATAAACTTGAAAGAACAGATTCATGAGCTCATTGCTCGAATGTCACAAAAGATTGATAGCCTTCAAGGATCTGTACATTATATTCTTAAAATTCCAAATTTTGCAAGTATACCCAAAGAAGATTCTGAATTACTTGCCTTATATTGCAATAATATTCATATTAAAATCAATGATTATGGACAAACCAAAAATAAATTATTACCCTATTCAGACGGGTAAGATAATGGCAGATTCAAACTGCAGATAAAGACACTTCTTCGTCACAGACGAAGGAAACTGATAATCAATAGCCTAAGCAGGCTAAAATTAAAACTGCTTATGATTCTATTTCTCTTAGGCCGGATATTACCTGAACTACAATTCCAAAGAGAAATAATATTATAGATTTCTTATCTAACTACCATCTAGCAATCATGGAACAAGCACAGATTATGTAGGAGTTATATTCTCTCAACAATATAGATACATGTTACATTGATTCTACGGGAGTTTATCCATGGCTTAACTTTGTTCAAGGAGTTGATGCAAAAGATATTAGAGATTGGTATAATTTTGGAGCCATCAATTCCATCTACATGACCAATCCTCATTTTCCAGAGATTTCTCTATTGCCCAGATGGATTCAGGAAGTTGTCAAAGATTGTTACACAAATAATCCAACAATCTCTCCAAGAGATATTTTGCTGTTAACATTTTTATCAGCAGGACCAGATTTTATCAAGATATATGATGCTTACTATTTATCACTATTGGTAAAGCAGGAAACTTCATGATCAAGGTTCCAACTACCAGAATTGATTTTCAAAAAATTCAAAGAAAAAGATGTCCATTACAGAAGAGCAATTGGATTAAGAACAATTGTTTCTGGAATAGAAGGAGCATTCAAAAAAGGATTCAAGACTTATTCAAGTTCTCGAGTAAATTCTTTAGTAATGATTTCCCCAGCAAAGAACACTCTGATGGTTGCTGAAAATTTTCTTAAAACAAAGATTCGGTATATTGATAGAAGACACCTCAGAAGTAGTTCTCAGGCGATGAAAAAGGTTTTGCCAGTTCATACAACATGACAAAGATATCTATCCTGCATGTAAAGAAGATATGAACAAAGAGTTTACAACTGATGGTGAGGTCACCTTTTACAAAGACTAATAAAGTTTCAGTGGACTTCAAATGAAAGATTTCATTAGATTTCAAATAAGAGATTTCAGTCCGAAGGCTCATTTATGTTCAAAAGCAGCAGGTAGACAAGGGTAAAATGATAATATGATGAGTAGCATGAGAAGACCACGGGTCAAGGTAGTATGCAACCAAATGGCAGATACAGAAGCTAACGAGGGAGCAGGAAAACAGACATCTTCTTTGGACCTTGAGACTAGGAATTTGGAACAGCAAAGACTTCCGTTAGTAGTTGACCGTAAGGAAATTTTGATGGGCAAGCAGTTGAGCCAAACCGATAAATAGGAATAATCTGTAAGTGGTATGGAAGAACCCTGATGTTGGCTTTGCAGGTCAGGAGCAATGAGTAATGTATCCAAAGAGTGGGAAAAAAGAACTCCCTCTGTCGAATCAGTTGCTGCATTAGAGGAGTGGAAGCACAGGGACAGAGTAAAAGCCTAGTTCAATGTCGAGTTCGCCTTTGCACCAGCAGGAAAGGATTGGTATCAGTAGACTCAAATCTGCAGATTAGGAGGGGAACCTTGCCGTTTCAGTCAAGTAGCTAATGGATTTCCCAAGCAGGGCTTGGAGAGTAGACTAAAGAGACGGATCTCTTGGAAAGTGAGGTCCCTTGCGCGACATTACTTGATGCTAAGGACATTCGGTTGTTAATTAACTGACAAAGAAAGGAAGGCCACTAATTATAAACAAGAAACCAATAGAGTTTAAATCAACATATTTGATTTCCAACTGTCTTGAATGATTAAGTCAACCCAATTTCTTAGTATGGAATTACGGGGTATATCTCGTAAAGACGCTCAACGGCAGTTGAAGAGGTTATGTTTGCAACATCATATTTGGCTACTGGTATTGTTAGAGCCTATGACTGATAGATCAACAACTGATGAATATCTGAATGTTGTTAGGTTTTGACAATGCAAAAGTTTTACTTAGAGGGAAAAGCCAGGGTCTTTTGGTTCAGGGACATAGACATTAACTTTTCAGAGCATGCGGAATAGATGGTTCATATGCATGTGAAGATTAATTCGGGATACTCTTTTTGGTTCTCCACAATTTATGCAAAATGCCACGCGCGTTGGGAGACATAGGCTGTGGCAAGCTCTAACAACTTGTCTAGCTAGAAGGGGCATGGATGGTTGGGGGAAAATTTCAATGTGATCTCCCTCGCAGATGAACGCATGGGGAGAAATCCAGTGAAACATTAAAAACATGGCGGAATTCAATACGCTGTATTTGAGTGTAGTCTCTCTGCAGTGGAATATGGTGGTCAGTCATTCACTTAGACTAATGGTTCGGTTTGGCAACGACTAGATAGAGGGTTGGCCAATGGTGCATAGGGAGAACTATTTGACATTACAAGAGTGTCTCATTTGATGAGAGGGAGATCAAATCATGCACCTTTGCTGATCCAATATGGTGCGCATGACTATTTTCGAAGCTCATTTCAATATCTCTGTGCATGGCAATCGGCAAGAGGGATTTGAGTAGCTTATAAACAGGTGTGAGAGGAGTCTATAGGGGCTATGACAATGTTTAATTTGCCAAAAAACTTGGGAAGTTACGAGCACGGTTGTGGGAATGGAACAGAATAAGAGAGTATCAGCTGAGACACGGTTGCGAGCACGGTTAAGGAGGCTGAAACAGAGTATCAACTGAGAGAGGCTGAGTATGACTCAATGAGAGACGAGGGGTCCAGAATGCGGCTCATAAAGCTAAAGCGAGTTATAATAGAAAGCTTGCTATGGAATGTGGGTATTGGAAGCAGAAAGTGGCGATCAAATGGCTATCAGGAGTAAGACAAAGAAGGAGTATGAATTTCATAATGAGGTTAAAAACTGATTTGGGGCAATGGTTGGAGGATATGGACAGCATTAAAGCCTCAGCCATTAATTTTTTTGCTAATTTATTTTCTTCGAATAGACAAGTCTTGGGGCAGCCTCTCTTTGAGTTCGGAGAGCGCTCTAGGTCTGGATGGTTTTGGAGTTGGCTTTTATCAGTAGTGTTGGTCAATTGTAGAAGCAGATTTGGTAGAGGTGGTCACAAATTTCTTCAAAGGGGCACAACAACCGTGAGCTTTTACTAGTATGTTGATAGTACTGGTCCCAAAAGTGGTGGGAGCTACCAGCTGGAGAGAGTTTAAACCGATTAGCTTATGTAACGTTTGCTCCAAAATTATATCCAAAGTTTTGGCTAACAAAATTAATGGTTTTTTGTCGCATCTTATTTCTCAGTGGCAGACAGGGTTTGTTCTTGGTAGGAGTATATCTGATAATATACTAGTCGCCCAGGAGCTTACATTAGACATGGATAAGAGGTTGAATCATCCAAATGTCATGTTGAAACTAGATATGGAGAAAGCGTATGACCGGGTGGAGTGGTCATTTTTATTTTTATGCTCTGTTCTTTCAGTTTCCTGGAATGGGGGATTGATCTACTATTTCATACCCTGTCGAATTCATGGTTCTCAGTCCTAATAAATGGTGAGCTTGTGGGTTTCTTTCGGTCTACGCGAGGGGTACGTCAAGGAGATCATTTATCTCCAGCTCTTTTCCTGCTAATTGCAGAATTTTTGGGGAGGGGATTTCAACATGTGTTCCTACAAAATGAGAGAAGATATTATGGGTCTACAGGTGTACGTGTTCCGTCTTTAGCATTTGCGGATGATATGCTGGTTATGCTCTAGAGACTGCCTAGAGGCAGTGCAGGGGGTTTTTCAAGATTATCAATTTTTTTGGACAGAAGATTAACTCCCAAAAGAGTTCATTTATTACTTTGAAGCATGCAATAGAGGAGCAGACTTTGCCAGTGTCATCTATATTGGGATTCTAGCAACAGACTAACCTGTTTACGTACCTAGGCGCTCCAATCACGTGTGGCAAACAACTTTGTGTCTACTATGATGGGGTTTTAAGTAAAATGAAGATGAAGCTACACCATTGGAGTACGAGGTTACTTTGGATAAGGGGTAAACTAGTTCTCCTGAGACATGTTTTATCTTCTATTCTGATGTATCTGATATAGGTTCTTAAACCTTCGAAAGCAGTTTTGGTGAAGATAGGAAGAATGTGCAATGGTTTTCTATGGGATAGGAATATGTCAGAACACAGAGAGCATTGGACTTCCTGGAAGAAAGTTTGTTACCCAGTGGAGGAGGGGGGGGTTAGGAATGCGATGCCGAGAGGATATGATTGTTGCTTTTTCGTGTAAACTTTGGTAGCGACTGAGTGAGAATAATTCGATGTGGGCTTCATGTATGCATGCTAAGTTTATTAAAGGGCATCACCCTTTGGTAGTTATGATTGAGCGTCCTTCTTCGCTATAGAGGCAGTTGATGGAAGTAAGGGATTTTGTTGGGAGTTGAACGCAGTGGTGCTTAGGGCAAGGATTCATAGATTTTTGGCACGATCATTGGTTGTCTGACCCTCTATTAGTGGAAATAGTTCGTAATTCTATGGGGTGAATGGCTGGGAAGCGGGTAAGTTAACTAGCCTTCTGCCAATGAACCTGGTGTCCAAGATTATGGAATTACAACTAGATCCTTCCCTAGAGGACTGTACGGTATGGAAACCATCTTATAATGGCTATTTTTTGGTTAAAACTGCATGGGATGAATGGAGGCAAAAATGACATACTATAGTGTTGAACAAGATCATCTAGAGCTCTGCTCTCCCTCTCAAAGTGTCCTTTTTTGCTTGGTGTATGATGCGTAATTACATCCCATTAGAATCGATCTTTAGGCTACGCGGCATACAATTAGCATCTAGATGTCCTTGTTGTTTTCAATCGGAAGAAGATGTCATGCATGTATTTGTACGGGGCTCGGTGGCAGTATCGGTTTGAGAACACTTTCAAAAATATTTTGGAATATTAGATACTCGGTCAGCGAACAAATCTTCCAAGGTGATGTCATGGTATCTCTCGGTGCAGTCAAGATCGAAAAGTTATATTAGAACAGTGCTTCCTTTTGTCATTTGTTGGTGCATAGAGAAGCAGCAGTATTTGGCAATGTTTCAAGAGGCAGCATTCTCTTTAGCACATGTCATCTGGTTGGTGGAGGATTTTATGGAGCAGCTTGGTAGGGCCAAAGGACTACGACTTTCACAAGTTTAGAGGCATTTGGATTGTGTGTGGGCACGATTTGCCATTCATCCGACCAAATCTTATAGACATATTATTGTTGCCTGGATTAGGCTCCCTGAAGGCTATTTAAAACTTAACACGGATGCGAGTGTTAGAGGGGGTGGGGCAGTAGGGGGCGGGCTAGTGCGCAATCATGAAGGGGAGCTAGTCTTCGCATTTTACAAGGAATTTGGGAAGATGGAGGTTATCCTAGCAGAAGTGATGGCTCTTAGATATGGTCTTCAATTATGTGTGGAAGGACAAATGGCCAACTTGGGGGTTGAGGTGGACTCAGAAGTGTTGGTAAGGCTAATACGAGTGAATTCCTTAGCTGGGTGGCCTTTATGTAATATGATCAGGGATATTCACTAGTTACTGAAGAGTCTTCGAGCTACTATCAGTCATGTATAGAGAGGCGAACTCGTCTGCAAATAGACTGGCTGGGTTGCAGGGTACGAGCAGATTCTTTTCATGTCTTTCTATAGTTTCTTTGGATGTTAGAAGGTCTATTATAAACTCTCAAATGCATTTGGAGCTTTGGAACACCTGATGGATGATTCAAAAGGGGATAGAGAAGAACTTACAGTGGACCGTTTGTTAAAATCATCGCTGCGGTGTCTAAGGGCAAGCAATTTGATGCGTAAGAATTCATGTCATAATGTGGGAAAGCTGGCTATTTCGTTGGAGGATTTGAGGAGTTTCCAGCTTGAACTAAATGTGAAAGTGCGACATTCGGAGTTGCTGGAAGATGTCTGCCCCCAGTCGGCTGCTCTAGGGAGTTGGTAAGGCTAATACGAGTGAATTCCTTAGCTGGGTGGCCTTTATGTAATATGATCAGGGATATCCGCTAGTTACTGAAGAGTCTTCGAGCTACTATCAGTCATGTATAGAGAGGCGAACTCGTCTGCAAATAGGCTGGCTGGGTTGCAGGGTACGAGCAGATTCTTTTCATGTCTTTCTATAGTTTCTTTGGATGTTAGAAGGTCTATTATAAACTCTCAAATGCGTTTGGAGCTTTGGAACACGTGATGGATGATTCAAAAGGGGATGGAGAAGAACTTACAGTGGACCGTTTGTTAAAATCATCGCTGCGGTATCTAAGGGCAAGCAATTTGATGTGTAAGAATTCATGTCATAATGTGGGAAAGCTGGCTATTTCGCTGGAGGATTTGAGGAGTTTTCAGCTTGAACTAAATGTGAAATTGCGACATTCGGAGTTGCTGGAAGATGTCTGCCCCCAGTCGGCTGCTCTAGGGAGTTGGTAAGGCTAATACGAGTGAATTCCTTAGCTGGGTGGCCTTTATGTAATATGATCAGGGATATCCGCTAGTTACTGAAGAGTTTTCGAGCTACTATCAGTCATGTATAGAGAGGCGAACTCGTCTGCAAATAGGCTGGCTGGGTTGCAGGGTATGAGCAGATTCTTTTCATGTCTTTCTATAGTTTCTTTGGATGTTAGAAGGTCTATTATAAACTCTCAAATGCGTTTGGAGCTTTGGAACACCTGATGGATGATTCAAAAGGGGATGGAGAAGAACTTACAGTGGACCGTTTGTTAAAATCATCGCTGCGGTGTCTAAGGGCAAGCAATTTGATGCGTAAGAATTCATGTCATAATATGGGAAAGCTGGCTATTTTGCTGGAGGATTTGAGGAGTTTCCAGCTTGAACTAAATGTGAAAGTGCGACATTCGAAGTTGCTGGAAGATGTCTGCCCCCAGTCGGCTGCTCTAGGGAGTTGGTAAGGCTAATACGAGTGAATTCCTTAGCTGGGTGGCCTTTATGTAATATGATCAGGGATATCCGCTAGTTACTGAAGAGTCCTTCGAGCTACTATCAGTCATGTATAGAGAGGCGAACTCGTCTGCAAATAGGCTGGCTGGGTTGCAGGGTACGAGCAGATTCTTTTCATGTCTTTCTATAGTTTCTTTGGATGTTAGAAGGTCTATTATAAACTCTCAAATGCGTTTGGAGCTTTGGAACACCTGATGGATGATTCAAAAGGGGATGGAGAAGAACTTACAGTGGACCGTTTGTTAAAATCATCGCTGCGGTGTCTAAGGGCAAGCAATTTGATGCGTAAGAATTCATATCATAATGTGGGAAAGCTGGCTATTTCGCTGGAGGATTTGAGGAGTTTCCAGCTTGAACTAAATGTGAAATTGCGACATTCGGAGTTGCTGGAAGATGTCTGCCCCCAGTCGGCTGCTCTAGATGAGAAGGATATAGCTTTAATCAATAGATTGGTGTCAGAGGATGAGCAAGTAGCTACGAAAAGGAGGTACGGCAGGCCACACAAGGGGGAAGGAAATGTGCAGGTTCAAATGTCCCAAACTTGTCACACTCTACGTTCCCACGTTAGATCCAATTAATCTGTTGGTTTGGAATATAAAAGGGGCTTCTCGTTGAGATTCTGTGCGTTATTTGAAGAAGTTATGTTAGGAAAATTCTGTTCGTGTGCTGATTCTCTTAGAACCTATGTTTGATACAGCCCAGATGGAGGTAGTGCGTAGGATGTTACGTTTGACTATTCATCCAATTTTATTGGGGGATAGATTTGGTGTTTTTGGCTGGATGTTATGCGCATCAATTGTGTTGAATATGCTGATCAGATGATCCATGCTCAAGTTTCTTTTGCCTCCAGGGCTTCTTTTTGGCTGCCGGGGATATATGCAAAGTGTACGCGAGTGGGATGGCGCCTCCTTTGGGAAGCAATGAAGAGTATTGCATCATCTATTTCCTCCAATCAGCCGTGGATGGAAGTGGGGGATTATAATGTTATTTCCACTGCGGAGGAACGAGAAGGCGGAGCCCCGGCAAATGCCTGAAACATGGAGAAGTTTAGTACATCCATGTTCAAGTGTGGGCTCTCGTCTCTCGATTTTGATAGTCCTCGTTTTACATGGACTAATGGTTCTGTCTGGCAGCATTTGGATCGGGCCTTAGTGAATGAAAAATGGATAGTGGCTTATTCAATTTTGAGGGTATCCCACCTGGCAAGAGGATGTTTGGACCATGCTCCTTTGGTGATTAAGTGTGCAAGTGCTATCTATGGTGCATCCTATTTTCGTTTCCTCAACGTTTGGCAGCGACATCCTCAATTTCTGGAGATTGTTTTGGAGGCATAGGCTCAGGACGTCCGAGGAGTAGGGATGATTAAGTTTTATGGTAAGCTAATGGCAGTACAAAAGAGGTTGAAGTGGTGGAATCGTGAGGTTTTTGGTAATGTGTCATCTAACATAAAGATGGCTGAGTAATTGCTAAAGCAAAGGGAGGCAAAATTTGATTCCTATTGGGATAAAGGGGTTAAGGTTTATCTCCATGAAGCCAAAGTGTACTATAATATGGAGCTTTCTATGGAGTCCGCACTGTGGCATTAAAAAGTGGGGATTAAGTGATTTCGGGAAGGGGACGCCAACACTGCCTTCTTTCATTCCATGGTCCGACAACAACAAAATTCCAATTTCGTTTATCATATTAAGCGAGATGATGGAGGGCGGCATGAGGATTTACAAGACATAAAGAACTCAGCAGTTTCCTTCTTCGCGGGGTTATTCTCCTCGAACCGGCAGCGGGCACCATGTATTGCTCTCCCTTTCGACGTTCCCACGGTTACTATTAATGACAATGAGATGATGAAAGCTCTACCCAAAATGAAGGAGATCCGCAATATTGTTTTCGAATTGGATGTTGATGGTGCTCCGGGTCCTGATGGGTTTGGTGCAGGCTTTTACTAGTGTTGTTGGAATATTATTAAAGAGGATATCGTTATGGCGGAGCAAGATTTCTTCAAAGGGATGGAGCAACCGAAGGGATGGACTAGCCCTCTTTTGGTTCTCCTCCCTAAGGTGGAGGGTGCATCTCATTGGCGAGAATTTAGACCTATTAGCTTCTGCAATGTGAGCTCTAAAATAATTTCAAAGATTCTGGTTAATAGGATAAACAGGATCCTTCCGTAAATTATCTCGTGACGGCAAATAGGGTTTGTTCCAAGGCGCAGGATCTTGGATAACATTTTACTGGCTCAGAAGCTGTTGCTCAATGACCTGGATAGGAAATTGGTTGAGTCTAACTTAATATTGAAATTGGACATAAAGAAGGCGTATGATAGGGTTGACTGGTCCTTTTTGCTTTTTATGCTCAAACAGTTTGGTTTTGAGAAAGAAGAGGATCTACTTTTTTCGGATATTCTCTAATTCTTGATTTTCGGTGTTAGTCAATGAGGAACCTTCCATTTTTTTTTAAGTCCTTCCAGGAGGTGTGACAGGGTGACCTACTTTCTCCCGTGCTATTTTTATTTGTGACGGAGTTCCTTGGGAGGGGAATAAAGCAGCTGTTAGACTTTAAAGAAAGTCATTACTTTATGTCGGCTAGCTCGCGAATCCCATATTTAGCCTTTGCAGACGACACAATTATATTCTCCCACTACTCGTCTATTGCTTTGACCTCAATTAGGGATCTCTTGCATCTTTATCAATCCTATTCAGGACAAAGGTGAACGTGGGTAACTATGACAGCCCCACCTCTCCTCAGGGTGAACCCTAAGGATTGGGGAACTGCCTGCCCAACTCTCGCCGGGACTCAGTCGACTAATGAACTAGCAACCCAAGAAAACTAACGAAATATCTTCGAAGTAAAGGGTACAAACCATAATGAAAATATAACCGCCACACCAGCTTCCCAACTTAGAATATAGAGCTAAAAGTCAAACTTATAACTCCAAACATAATTTACATAGTATGCGGCAAACTTACAAATTCAAGTTTACAAGAGTCAAAGGTAAAATCTTCTAAACAAAAGGTTACAATCCAAAATACAAGTTCAAGATAAGAGTTAAGGCTATGAAAGTTCTTGACCACAGTTCCATCCCAGATCTGCTAAGGAAAACAAAAGGAGTGGGGTGAGCTTGAGGTTCCAAATAAACATGTAAGCACATAACCAATTAGAGACGTAATATAAATGAGTGAACGCAGCACAATACTAGAACAAGTTAATCACAATTCAATTCAAGGATACGGGTGGCTTCCAAAAGCCAAATCCACTTGAGCTTGATCGTATCGAAAATCCGTTGACTCTCCGTCAACGTTTGCAACCAAAGAATTTAATGTCCGTAGAATACCACTTACTCCAATTTTCATCCACCAGTCAACCCCCTTATCTGGTCCAAACACCTCAAACAGTATAATTAGGTAATACTCGAGTATACCAGTTTCCAAATTTCAGTAAACAGTCCTCAGGGTTCATCGGCCTTCTCGACCAAGCCCTTGCTAGCTCAATACAACTGACTCACCTATGAGGTTGGGTACCCAAACAATCACAGTAATTGATGGGGTGTCACCCAAACAACTCACATACAGTCAAATATAGAGAAATCACATCTTATAATAGCAGTATATAGAGCCTCAGTGGAATTGAAGGAGGTCGAGTGTGATAAAGTACACGCTCGCCTCAAATTTGTCAAAACAAATGTTTAGATCAACCAGTCGCAGATCAAGTATTCAGATATTTCACATAGACAGGTAACAGGCAATGGAACACTCACCTGTTAAGAAATGCAGAGCTTATACGTCAAGTTCCTTGGTTACGCTCACATCCGTTTCCCAGTCCTAAGGCAACGAGTGAAATCGTTAACAATCTAGATTCATTTTTCAACCCAAACATAAGTTCATTAGGTGACCAAGTGGGTTGTTAATCGACTCAATTTACAATGCAAGTTAGGCCCAAATGTAAGAAAAGGTCATAAGAAAGGAGTTTGACAAGTGAAAGAAAGTTGAGCAAACGAAAAGTCTTATTCAAATTCAAAAGTGTCTTCGCGGGTAAACAGTCCCGTACGCGCAGTTTCGGGAAAACGGCCATATCTCACTGTAGAAAAGTTAGAATCACGTGCTGTTAGCGACGTTGGAAACTACACTCGAAGGGCTTTCCAAAGGTATAAAATGCAAACTCTAGTTCCTCTCCTATCAATACCAGTAGTCCGGAGAAGTTGACTGATTTCCCTGTCCTGATCAGCTCGATACAATGACAAAGTTTACCCCATTCCTCCTTTCTAACCTCATTCATTTTAGCTCAAATTCATCCAATTCAATTCCTTAAAGTTCATAATACAAGGGTCAAGTTAAATAGCACCATTTAAGCTTTAAATTCGATACACAAAATGAGGAAATGAACCAAGAGAGTCCAGCCAACAAGGAAGAACCAAAACAGTCCGCTATCTTGTCCAAAACAACTACTTTACTTGCTCCATTTCACCTCAACTCACACATAAGTTTAGGCCAATGTTTAACCAAGTTTTCTTAAACTTAATTAAGGTTCAATAAGTCACAAAAATCAAGGAAAAACCTCCACTTCATGGCTAGACAGCAAAGAGAAAGAAAACAGTCCCCAAGTTCACATTCAACTCTAACCTCCATCCTTTCATTATTGTTAACTTAAACAACATTCCAAGAGTTATCTCTAACTTTAAGAGGGTCCATAGCATGTTAATACCTCAAGGAAAACTATAAACAAAGCTTAGACAAAGTATTAAACACATGGCATGTCATATAATCAACCCTACTTCCACTTGTTTAGTTCAAGGAGTTTAACCACGAATAACATCAACTCAACTGATTTAAGGTTTAAGGATCATTTAACTTTCTTAAGTGAATCTTGAATCACCAAAAAGTCCACCAAACAAGAAGTCCAAGCTTGAATCACACACAAGCCTTGAAGATAATTCACTCAACTAACTAGGGCTCCCTCTCTTTTGGTTTTTGTTCAAAGTTCAAGTTAGAGTTTTCAAGCAAGAAAATGAAATTTTTCTTCTTCTCTTGGAAGCTTAAGATGGCCAGCCATAAGGAGGAGAAAATTGAGCCAACAAGGATTAAATTCTTCTAATTTTCTTGGTCAAATAAGTTGAATGGTTAGGTGTGAGGACCCGAATTTTACTTACTTTTAATTCTATTTTACTGGCTTATTTAATTATTTATTCATCCATTTTTCTCTGAATAATTTATTTCAACCATTTTAAATCCATTTTCATGGAACAATGTCTCACTTATATTTTTAAAACGCCCAATTAGCAAAATTAATTTTCTGTGACTCGTTTAGTAAGAAATAGTGAATACACGTTTTTTTCGAGACAATATTCGATTCGAGAGTGCAATAATCTTGGAGAATTAAGAATGATTAATAGTAGACTAAGAAAAGTTAATTGAGCGATTAGAGGTGAGTGAATTCCAATTAAACTTTTACTGCACGCGCGTCGATAGTTTCTCGATAATCGTGTCAGTACAACTAAGTGGAGATTTGAGAAATTAATATTAGACTAGTAAGAGTGGGTAATTACAGTGTTAAAGAAAATACCTTGGAGGATTAGTGTGCAAGTGTAACAAACAAGAGAGAAAGTGGTAGTGCACGACACCATTGAGCCACTATTAAGATTTGACTTTTGTACTAAACTTAATGGCTACTTTTCTTCATTCTTTCTCTCCAAGTTTCACAATTCAAACCACCAACACTCTCTCTCTCTCTCCATTTTCGGCCAGCCCTCAAGGAAGAACAAAGGGAAGGAAAAACTTCATCTTCTAGCTTCCATTTCACCCACAAATCCTCCACCAAATCACTCACAACTTGGAGTACCACTCTAGCTAAGAGCAAGGAGCAATCTTGTGGATTTTCTTGGAGAATTTTCGGTGGAAAAATCTGATCTCACCTAGGGTTTAAAGAGGTAACCCTTCATCTCCTTTAATCTTTCCATTTCCCCAAAGTTTAACGGTTAATCTTCATGGGTTTGAAACCCTAATCGCACTCATAGGCTAGCGGACTTGAGGAACCATTTTTCTCATTTTAAATCCTAGGCTAGCTGTCTTGATGAGGCCTCTAGGTAGCTGACTTGATATTTTAATGTTTGATTGTGGTTGATTATGTGATGAGTGAGATGGTTTCGGTTAGAAAGTGGAGAGAAATCAAAGGAAAGTTGTGAAGGCAAGCTGGCCAAAAATTCTGTCCATGTTGTTCTGTTTTTATTTCGAAATTTTGATGCTTGGTTGGCTGTAAAATTGATGGATATATGTTTTATATTGTGTGTACAAAGTGCCTTTCAAAAATCGTATCGAATGCTTGCACAAAACTTGAGTTTTGGTAAAGATTCAAATCTGGAAAAACATATAGCAGGGTATCGGGACAGTGGTCCTTTGTCCGAACATAACTTTTTGTACAAAAGTCGAAATTAAATGCCGTTAGTGACATTCAAAACTAGACATTTATATCTTTCCAATGGTATAAAAATCCCCTGCTAATTCATTTTGAACGATCCGTAGAGAGTCGGCAAAGTTGGCTGTTTGGTTTTGACTGGCTGTTTTGAATGAAACTGGGAAGCTGCATCTTGTGGCTCGATTTTGTCCCACTTGTGAAAAGATTTTCAAAATGATGTTTTCTGATAAATTGTAGAATTTTGAACCTAGTTGCCAACGCCATCAACCATTCTCAATTTGGAGTTGTATAGAGTTAGATATGGCTTGATTTTGAAAACGCGACAACTCTGGAAACTGGAAACTTTTCCCTTTCTTGCTGACCGAATGGTCAAATCTATTTTGGAATGTTATATTTCGAAAATTTTAGTATCATTTAACCATAAATTGCTCATTAAATGTTTCTGGAATCTTGGTTTCAAAAATGGAGCGAATTGGGGCTGATTTCGTTGGACAAAACTTTGGAAAAAGATAGAGAAATAGGATGACAGATTTAGCTTGGAAACATTTCACAAACTTTGGTCGTTTCGTTAACTGCCTTCCCGTGCAAGTATTTGATAGAGAGATAGTCTATATATGAAATTTTAAGTGTACCAAATTTGGTGTAATTTAATACCATCTCAATGCCCAAATAATGCCCCAAACATTGCTCCGCAAATCTAGAAATTCACTGGTCAGGTTGTGAAAATTAACCGACTTCAAACGGTTATATCTTGTTTCTCAAAACTCCGAATTTAGTTTCGCTTGTTGTGTTTAAAACTTTATTTGGGACTCTTATCGTGTCATAAATTTCAGAGGCGGATTCACTTCTTGTGAATTTTGCCGAATTTCCAAATATCGCTGAAAACCAAGGCTGGGTCTGTCTTGTCTCCGTGTATCAGCAACTTTGAGCTGAAAAATAAATGCTTTCTGTTTGAAATCTTGGGAAAGTGTCTTCTGGGAAGTTTTAGTACTTTTAATCTAGTTTCCAACGGTATAAATGTTTCCATTTTTGGACGTACCAAACTCAAGATCTAATTTTCCAAGTTTTGTCGTGTAAAGCTGAAAATTTCCTGTTTTGTAGGAAATGAGCTTTTAAGAACTTTTCACTTTCTTTTGATATTGATAGTTCGTTTTAAACCCAATTTCATGGAGGATACGAGTTTTCCCTTATGACTTTAAATCCTCACTTTTGAATCTTGAATTTCAATAGAGTGAAACTCTTTTGAGGCATTGTTCTAAGTTGAAACAAATACATTTCCTTCCTTGTATGTTAAGTGATTGTGAGTATATGTGAGTGATAATCGATCACTATTTCTTCAGGCGCTCAAGAGAATATTGAAGGAAACCTCGGAACGGAACACTAAAGGACTTATTTACTCACTTACTTTTGATTTGGTGAGTGTTCCCTGCATGTGTGTGACTTAAATAGTTTTGCTACATGTTTACTTCATATTTCTTGAGTGTTTAAGTGTTAAGTGTTCCCTATAATTGCTCCTATGTAATTTTTCACCGTTTTAAGGCGAGTGTGTACTTTATCTCATTCGACATATTAAAATAACAAATTTCTACCGTTTAACCGTGAATTTCTGCCGTTTACCGGTTTACTTGATTATTTGCGCATGTTGTGCGCTCTTAGTTGAACTGGGCCCTGCCCTTGGTTGCTAACCTGCTCGAGCCAGGATTGGACTCGGTCGAGTAGGTTGGAACCCTAGACCATCATTTCGGTATACTCGAGTATTACCACTGGAGGAATAAGGCGATGGCCAGACAAACCGAGGGAATTATTAGAGTTATAAGGTGAAACTGACCGAAATAGTTCCACGTGAACGCCGTATCCTTTTAATGTGTGTTTATTTCAGTAAAATGATAAATGTCTTGTTTTAATGTGCCAATGTGAAACCTTGAACCGTATGTGCGTTATGCTTAATTTACTTGATTTATTAGAACTGATTGTGTGTTTTGGAACCTCACTGGGTTGTTTAGCTCATTCCACTCCTTTGTTTTCTTTAAAAGGGTTCAAGACCGAGAGTGCTCACGAATAGTACTAAATTGTTTTCTTTTGGAGACTTTAAGTTGTATTATGGCAGACGACTGTAGTACATATTCTTTTGGGTTGTATTTAAACTTGAAAGTTAAGTAATTTTAAGTATTAATGTTTTCGAGTACTTTTAATGTATATTGAAAATATTTGAAATATTTCTAGTTTTTGAATTATGGATTGTAGTGAGACTCGGCGAGAGTTGGGCAGGCAGTTCACTGACCCCTCTGGTTCGCCTTTGGGGAAAGTGGGGCTGTCACAGGTGGTATTAGAGCCACTTCGCGTGGTCTCTGCGTGGGGTGAGTTTGGGCCAAGTGGTGTTGTGATCCCTATTATGTGAATGAGTAAAGACTTAAGTACTCTTCTAGAGCGTAAGCTGTGAATCATGAATGTGATATGTATAGACCATTTATCTTGATACTTGGAGAAAATTAGATCTATATGTTGAGTAGAAATCTCAAATGTGGTGATTTACTCTTGGGATCGGCGGGCGAGTTGTGAATTACCTTATTTCGGATTCTTGTACCCGAGTACTTAAGGGTTAAGGGCAATGCTAAGGACTTGAGATCTCCATTTACGGGGAATAAGAACGGACTAATGTTTAGCGAGAGCAAGCGCAAGAGGTCAACGGACGTCTAGTTTGGGTAGTAAGAGAAGTGAGAGATCGGACGGAGAATATTTTAACCGAGTGTGGGACAATATCGACCAGAGAGAAGTGGAATGTAGTTGAGCTTGAGAGAGAAATGGAATCAGCTAGTTCAGTGATGATCTAAATTAGAAACGTAAGACCTTGTGATTGTAGGAATGGAAAGAAATATTGTACAAGGACTGCCTAGGAGGCGATTTCGACCTCTTATGTTTCAGATAAGACCGGGCGAGCTATTCAGCAGTTCGTCCTAGGGCATAGGATGGATCGCCGATGTGATTGTTGGATAACACATTCGTATCTTGACCGTGTGGTACTAGCTATAGCAGAGGAGAGACAGAGGCTAGTCATTGCAAATGAAAGAGCAAATCACCGAATTCGGGTGCTTGAGACTAAGGTGCTCGAGGAGCAAGAACGAGCCGATATTTTATGTGAACAGTTACAGGAAATCCATAATCGTTTGGCTAGGATGACACAACAATTAAGAGAGAGAGGTGGAGAAGATCGTGGTCTAGAGAATCCTAGTGTTGGGAATGAAGTTGAACGTGTTAGGGAACGAGAATCATCTAGTTCTAATTAATCTAGTGAAACTCTACTTTTGATCTTTTGTAATGGGACAATGGGAGTAGAACTTAGGAGTTTGTATCTTGGAGATGCATATACTTTTGTTAATCACCTGTTTATTTTTGTTTACTGATCTTGACTTGGTATGTACTTTACTTGACTATAACTTGTGTTATGATCTAATGAGCTCTAGTTGTGTTTGACTTGTATGGTGATAATGTTATTTGTGCAAGTGATTTCATTTTTCTTTAGAGTTGTTACTGGTATATGTGTGTAGTTCAATTATGGTTTAGTATAGGGTTTATGCATGCGCAACTAGATTAGCTGTGAACATGGAAATTAGAGGACAACGACAAGGACGTCAACCCAGACAATCCCGAAATCAAAGAGTAGATAATGAGTCCGCTACTGATCAAAATGCCGAGCCAAGGGTTGGGGGAGGAGATGACCAAATGATATTAGTTTTAACTCGCATGACGGATGTACTAGAGCTCTTAGTAGCATAACAGGGTCAGGGGGTTGGATAAGGAAACCAACGTGGAAACCAGGAGATAGGAGAGGATCGAGATTTGGAATGATTTCAGAAATTCTTCCCACCCAAATTTTCTGGAGGATCTGACCCAGAAGTGGCTGAAAATTGGTTAGAAAATATAAAGAATATATTCGATGCCTTGAACTACATAGAAAAAAGACAAGTCACTTTTGCTGTATTTCAACTTGAAGGAGCAGTTCGAACCTGGTGGAATGTTATAAGAAACAAGTGGGAAAGAGATCAAACTCCAAGAACTTGGATAAACTTTGTACGAGAGTTTAATGAGAAATTTCTTCCTCCACTGGTCCAAGAAAAGAGGGAAGACGATTTTATAAAGATTCGTCAAGGAATTTCGAGTGAGTGTGAATAACAATTCACGAAATTATCTAAATATGCTCCAAAATTTGTGGCTACGGAGCGGAAGAGAATAAGACGGTTTATCCAAAGATTAAATTTAGAAATCCAAGTTACCCTTGCCGCAGCACAGATTGAAACATTTAGTGACACTCTTGAGAAAGCACAAAGGGTAGAGAGCACAAAATCCCAACTGAGAACCTTTCAAGCGAGGAAAAGAGATGTATCCGATAGTAGTCACTACCTTGAAGTACCAAAAGAAATTGGATCACCACCAAAAGTTAGAAAAGGAGTGGATGGAGTAAGACTACCACTTCCTTCACCACCCCTGATAAAGAAAGTAGAAGGAACTATGTCACGAGAAGTTCCAGTAGGACAGATACAATCAAGGGAAATTTCGCAGGCAAGTCAAGTCACAACTCCTCGTCTGACCTGTGGATATTGTGGAAGGACGAATCATACCGAAGAAAACTGCTGCGTAAAGGGGCGAAAGTAAATAGGATGTGGGAGCACCAACCATAAAGTTCACGACTGTCCAAAGAAGTATCCACGAGAAACTATTATTCAACAAGGAAATAAAACTATACCTCGACAAATCAATGAAGGAGGAAACTGACCAATGGCACCTGCAAGAACATATGCAATGATTACGCAACAAAGTCCAGGGTTATCTGAGGTTATGGAAGATATGAATTTCTTCAGGATGAAATTTTTTTAAGGGGGAGAGGATGTGAGGACCCGAATTTTACTTACTTTTAATTTTATTTTGCTAGCTTATTTAATTATTTATTCACCCGTTTTCTCCGAATAATTTATTTCAACCATTTTAAATCCATTTTCATGGAACAATGTCTCACTTATATTTTTAAAACGTCCCGTTAGTAAAATTAATTTTCTGCGACTCGTTTAGTAAGAAATAGTTAATACACATTTTTTTCGAGACAATATTCGATTCGAGAGTGCAATAATTTGGAGAATTAAGAATGATTAATAGTAGACTAAGAAAAGTTAATTGAGCGATTAGAGGTGAGTGAGTTCCAATTAAACTTTTACTGCGCGCGCGTCGATAGTTTCTCGATAATCGTGTCAGTACAACTAAATGGAGATTTGAGAAATTAATATTAGACTAGTAAGAGTGGGTAATTACACTGTTAAAGGAAATACCTTGGAGGATTAGTGTGAAAGTGTAACAAACAAGAGAGAAAGTGGTAGTGCACGACACCATTGAGCCACTATTAAGATTTGACTTTGTACTAACTTAATGGCTACTTTTCTTCATTCTTTCTCTCCAAGTTTCACAATTCAAACCACCAACACACTCTCTCTCTCTCCATTTTCGGCCAGCCCTCATGGAAGAACAAAGGGAAGGAAAAACTTCATCTTCTAGCTTCCATTTCACCCACAATCCTCCACCAAATCACTCACAACTTGGAGTACCACTCTAGCTAAGAGCAAGGAGCAATCTTGTGGATTTTCTTGGAGAATTTTCGGTGGAAAAATCTGATCTCACCTAGGGTTTAAAGAGGTAACCCTTCATCTCCTTTAATCTTTCCATTTCCCCAAAGTTTAACGGTTAATCTTCATGGGTTTGAAACCCTAATCGCACTCATAGGCTAGCGGACTTGAGGAACCATTTTTCTCACTTTAAATCCTAGGCTAGCTGTCTTGATGAGGCCTCTAGGTAGCTGACTTGATACTTTAATGTTTGATTGTGGTTTTTATGTGATGAGTGAGATGGTTTCGGTTAGAAAGTGGAGAGAAATCGAAGGAAAGTTGTGAAGGCAAGCTGGCCGAAAATTCTGTCCATGTTGTTCTGTTTTTATTTCGAAATTTTGATGCTTGGTTGGCTGTGAAAATTGATGGATATATGTTTTATATTGTGTGTACAAAGTGCCTTTCAAAAATCGTATCGAATGGTTGCACAAAACTTGAGTTTTGGTAAAGATTCAAATCTGGAAAAACGTATAATAGGGTACCCGGACAGTGGTCCTTTGTCCAAACATAAATTTTTGTACAAAAGTCCAAAATTGAGTGCCGTTAGTGGCATTCAAAACTAGACATTCATAGCTTTCCAATGGTATAAAAATCCTCTGCTAGTTTATTTGAGTGGTCCGTAGACAATCAGCAAAGTCGGCTGTTCTGTTTTGACTGGCTGTTTGAATGAAACTGGGAAGCTGCATATCGTGGCTCGATTTTGTCCCACTTGTGAAACGATTTTTAGGAATGATGTCTTCTGATAAATTGTATCACTTTGAACCTAGTTTCCAACGCCATCAACCATTCTCAATTTGGAGTTGTATAGAGTTAAATATGGCTTGATTTCGGAAACGCAACAAAGCTGGAAACTGGAAACTTTCCCTTTCTTGCTGACCGAATGGTCAAATCTGTTTTGGGATGTTATATTTCGAAAATTTTAGTGTCATTTAACCATCAATTGCTCATTAAATGTTTCTGGAATCTTGGTTTAAAAATGGAGCGAATTAAGGCGATTTCGTTGGAAAAAACTTTTGAAAAAGAAAGAGAAATCGGATGGCAGATTAGCTTTGAAACATTTCACAAACTTTGGTCGTTTCGTTAACTGCCTTCCCATGCAATTTTTTACCTAAATTTTGATATAGAGATAGTCCATATATTGAAGTTTTAAGTGTACCAAATTTGGTATAATTTCAATACCATCTCAAAGCCCAAATAATGCCCCAAACATTGCTCCGCAAATCTGGAAATTCATTGGTCAGGTTGTGAAAATTAACCGATTTCAAACTGTTATATCTTGTTGCTCAAAACTCCGAATTTAGTTCCGCTTGTTGTGTTTGAAACTTTATTTGGGACATTTATTATGTTATAATTTCAGAGGCTGATTCACTTATTGTGAATTTGCCGAATTTCCAAATATCGCTGAAAACCAAGGCTGGGTTCTGTCTTGTCTCTGTGTATCAGCAACTTTGAGCTGAAAAAAACATGCTTTCTGTTTGAAATCTTGGGAAAGTGTCTTCTGGGAAGTTTTAGTACTTTTAATCTAGTTCCAACGGTATAAATTTTTCCATTTTTTGGACGTACCAAACTCAAGATCTAATTTTCCAAGTTTTGTCATGTAAAGCTGAAAAATTTCCTGTTTTGTAGGAAATGAGCTTCTAAGAACTTTTCACTTTCTTTTGATATTGATAGTTCGTTTTAAAACCCGATTTCATGAGGATACGAGTTTTCCCTTATGACTTTAAATCCTCACTTTTGAATCTTGAATTTCAATAGAGTGAAACTCTTTTGAGGCATTGTTCTAAGTTGAAACAAATACATTTCCTTCCTTGTATGTTAAGTGATTGTGAGTATATGTGAGTGATAATCGATCACTATTTCTTCAGGCGCTCAAGAGAATATTGAAGGAAACCTCGGAACGGAACACTAAAGGACTTATTTACTCACTTACTTTTGATTTGGTGAGTGTTCCCTGCATGTGTGTGACTTAAATAGTTTTGCTACATGTTTACTTCATATTTCTTGAGTGTTTAAGTGTTAAGTGTTCCCTATAATTGCTCCTATGTAATTTTTCCACCGTTTTAAGGCGAGTGTGTACTTTATCTCATTCGACATATTAAAATAACAAATTTCTACCGTTTAACCGTGAATTTCTGCCGTTTACCGGTTTACTTGATTATTTGCGCATGTTGTACGCTCTTAGTTGAACTGGGCCCTGCCCTTGGTTGCTAACCTGCTCGAGCCAGGATTGGACTCGGTCGAGTAGGTTGGAACCCTAGACCATCGTTTCGGTATACTCGAGTATTACCACTGGAGGAATAAGGCGATGGCCAGACAAACCGAGGGAATTATTAGAGTTATAAGGTGAAACTGACCGAAAATAGTTCCACGTGAACGCCGTATCCTTTTAATGTGTGTTTTATTTCAGTAAAATGATAAATGTCTCATTTTAATGTGCCAATGTGAAACCTTGAACCGTATGTGCGTTATGCTTAATTTATTTTGATTTATTAGAACTGATTGTGTGTTTTGGAACCTCACTGGGCAGTTTAGCTCATTCCACTCCTTTGTTTTCTTTAAAAGGGTTCAAGACCGAGAGTGCTCACGAATAGTACTAAATTGTTTTCTTTTGGAGACTTTAAGTTGTATTATGGCAGACGACTGTAGTACATATTCTTTTGGGTTGTATTTAAACTTGAAAGTTAAGTAATTTTAAGTATTAATGTTTTCGAGTACTTTTAATGTATATTGAAAATATTTGAAGTATTTCTAGTTTTTGAATTATAGATTGTAGTGAGACCCGGCGGAGAATTGGGTAGGCAGTTCGTTGACCCTTCTGGTTCGCCTTTGGGAAAAGTGGGGCTGTCACATTAGGGCCTTGCGCACTTGTCTCAATCTTGGCCATTCTTTCCTTTAAATTTTGCCAAATCATGTTTCTTCCCTCCAAGTATTACAAATGTCTAATTAACACCTTTAAACTATCACATAAAGTCTCAAACACAATTAAAAGGATATTTGGTCGTAGTGATATGGTGAATAGAATGATGCCAACTCAAGAAATGTTACAATTTATATAAAAGGTAATGCAATGCAATGCAAGGAAATGTTTTAATTGATTTAATCTTAAGGCAAGGCAAGTGATTTAGGAGAATTTATATTTTTAAGGAGAATTCTCATAGTAACAGTTTTTTCCCTATCATCTAGAGTGACGGAAGCTTACTTGAATTTAGTACGGTTAGTGCTCGGGTTTAAGGAGCAACGATTGCTTTCACCTACTTGGGATTCCGTTAGTCAGGGCAGGGTTACTTGTGCCTTGTTTGATGGCCTTTTATCTCGATTATGGCACAAGTTGTTCCATTGGAGCCCGGAAACTGCTGTCCATGGTTGGGCAAGATAGTCCTCCTACGCCATGTCCTGAGCTCTGTTCCGTTGTATTGGCTCGAAGTGTTCTAGCCTCCGGTGGCTGCGTTATCGGCATTGGGAAGGCTTTGCAACTCATTTCTTTAGGATAGTTCTATTGAGGCTAAGAGGGTTCACTAGGTATCGTGGGAGAAAGTGTGCTTTCCAGTAGAAGGAGGATTAGGCATCCGCTCGTTTGACTCAATGACAAAGGCGTTCTCCTGTAAGCTCTGGTGGAAGTTGAGGGAAAATGAATCGGTTTGGGCGAAGTTCATGCACAGTAAGTATATAAAAGGAGCTCATCCCTCGGTAGTTACAATTGATCGACCGTCAATTATGTGGCGTCGCTTGTTGGAGATTAGGGAAGTTGCCCGAAGGGAAATTTGTTGATGCTTGGGCAAGGGGCTTGTGGACTTTTGGAATGATAGGTGGTGTGCTGAGGCCCCCTTGGCTAGGCTGGTGCCGGGCGTGGAGAGCCCTCTATTATTATTAGGAGAATTATATAGGTCTAATGAATGGAATAAGCAGCTGCTTCGTCTGTTGCTACTAGAGTGCATGGTGTCCAGGATACTATAGTTGCAAGTCTTCCCGACACATCGGGACTAGTTGATATGCGGCTGCATCATCTTCAAGGGATTTCTCTGTTTTCCTCAGCTTGGGAGCAGCTTCGTTTGAAAACAATATGTCAACTGTTGATGCGTTTGTATGGAGTCCAGTGATCCCCTTAAAAATTTCCTTCTTTGGGTGGAGGTTGCTGCGGAAATGACTTCTATTGGATGATCTCCTTCAGCGACGGGGACTGGGGCTAGTGCTCGCTTCTAGGTGTTGTTGTTTGTGGAAATGCTACAGAAATGGGAACTATTTATTTGTAGTAGGATCCTTTCTGTCAGAGGTATGACAGTACTTTGGTAATCCCTTCGAAATTCCTCTCCAGGGCAGGGGGGTCCATGCGAGATTTTTCAGTTGGATTTTTCTCACATTACTTTGTATCACGGAACCATTTTCGGGTTATTATTCCTCTCCTGATTATGTAGTTTACTTGGAGGTCACGGAATAACGCTCGCTTTGAGGGCTCGGCCATGTCCTCTAAGCAGATAATTTTCCAGGTCCATAACGCTATTGATCAATTGGGGTCCGCAGGAGTGCTGAAGAGGAATAGTTTTAAAGGAGACTCAGACTATGTGACGCCCCCACCACCCCTAAGGCGAACCAAAGGGGTCAGCGGACCGCCTGCTTATCTCTCGCCAAGACTCACGCACTTATTCGAACCCAATCAAGATTTTCAAGCCAAACAATTTCTTAAAACCAAAAAAGTACTCGAATAACAACACCACAATCCTTAGGCTATAGCTTGAACTATTACAACCATAATATTTCAAAATACAAATGAAACTTACACTTCCAAATGTCCAAAAGTCGCTCAAGAAATTACACTAACTCTAAACAAAAACTGGCTAGTCTAGCGCCTCCAATTTTTCATTTCAAATTCCTGTTAAGGAATAACAAACTTAAAGGGATGAGTGGAAGCTCAGTAAGGCCAAGAAAATAAGCAAGCATGTAAAACAAGTACTATAAATCAACACAAGTAGCACATATACAGAATAACAAAAATAGCTTTACGTACAGCCACAAAAGAATTAAAGCACGTTCATTAAGAGGATACAGGAACTCTCAAAAGCTAATTCACAAGCTTGACATTTCACGATTTTAGTTATCATTTTCTTTTGTTGACACTCCGCCAACCATGCAAGTAACAAGTCCGTAGAATTTACTTGACACGAATCCCCACTCACCGTTTCACCCTCTACCGAGCCCGAACGTCCACAAGGATTTTGGTAATATTCGAGTATACCCACGCAAGACAAGTATGGTCGATGAGATAATCTCCAATCAATTAATGAAGATAAAGGTATTGAGACGAGATGAAGAGGCACTTCCACTCGAATTAAAGTGTGGTACATGCTGCCGCTCAACACTAGGGTCGATGAGATAACTTTTCAATCGATTTAATCAAGATAAAGGTATTGAGACGGGATGAGAGGCACCTCCCACTCCGGATTGAATGTGATACATGCTGCCGCTCAGCACTTACAAGTCAAGCACAAGCACAAATACAAGAACAAGTCAATCAATTTCAAGCAAGTACATAATCATTCAAGAAGGGGAGGAATAGTGTGATAAATACACCCTCACCTCATCAAATTTCAATATTCAAAAACATAACACGGGGCAACATATATCATCCAAGTCAATATATCAAGAAACACGTACTTGACACTCACCAGGGCACAAGTTCAAGTGTTTGTCTCGTATGCATTTCCAACCTCAGTTCCACGTCCTAAAATTACATTTATAAAGTGTCATGAGATCCACTACATCAAGTCACATTACTCAAAAGAAAATCACCCCAAATCAACCAAGTTATCTCCATTCCAAACACAAAATCAAGTTCAAAATGGTTTTACAATTCCAACTTGAAGTTGAAAATGAAGGCAATAACAGTTTTAAGAAAACATAATTTTTCAGTTTTGCGCGACGCTATTTGAAAAATCATATTTCAAGATTCTTAAATCCAAAATTTATAAACTTTATGCATTAGAAAATAAACTCAAAGCATTACAATTTCCCAGAAGACACATTTGCAAGATTCTGCCCACAAGTTAGTCAAATACCTCAAGTTGCTACTTTATCCAATAGAAAGACAGAACAGGTGTGGAAATTCAATCAATTTTGAAAATCACATATATTCATAGCAATTGAGAAAAATTCTGAAATTTTCACGATATAAAGTATTCTGAATCTAGTTTCAAATGCAACAAGAAGAACTCAATTTGAATTTTTCTACACCAAATTATAATAGATTTCCCAAGACTGCTCAGAGTCTCTTGGGGAACAAAATTTTCAACAACACTTGACTCAACCTTCCTACTTAAACTCATGATTTTGGTTCAAATCTAACTCACAATCAAAGTTTAATGTCCAACAAAATTTGTGGAGCAAGATTTTCCCCAAAATTTCTTGAAAATTAAGGGTTAATAGCACTTAAAAGTTTTGGCCAACAAGAAACTTTCAAAACAGAATTTTTTCACCAAAATTTGTAACAAAATCCAACCAAGATTCAAACTTTTCAAGAAATATACACAAGTCACAACATCAAACTTTAAAACACCAAATTTACCATAAACATTCATCATAAAAACATAAGAATGAATCTCAAGTCATCTACCTAACTTGCCATGAAAATATAAGAAATTTTCCTCAAGTCATCTACCTCAATCAATGTTTCAAGGAAACCCATCAATAATCCATCAAAGATTCAATTTTTTTAACTACAAATCTACTAGAAACTTGAAGGAAAAAGAGAGTTTCAAGTCAATACCTCTTCTAGCAATTTCAATCAAGCAACAAGTCCAAATTTCTCCAAGAGTTGCCCCCAAGCAAGAATTTCTTCCAAACTCAAGCAAGATTCCAAGAATCATCCAAAGTTGGGAAAGATTTGAAGCAAAAATGGAGGGAAAAAGTTTAACTTTTCTTCTCTTTTTTTTTCCTAGCTCTCCGCCCTCTCTCTCTCCTTTCCTCTTGATTTTGGTTGTTTTATTTATTTTTTTTAAGGTAAGAAAGTAAAGATTAAATAATAAGAAAAGTTGATCAAAAGTTTCCCCTGATTCCTATGGTGACACTTTGTCACCTTCTAGAGTTCTTAGCTCTAAGTGTCCCAACACTTATCACCTTCTAGAGCTCTCTAGTTCCAAGTGTCCCAATTCTCTCTCTTATTGCACTAAGTCCTTTTTTTTTCTAAAAATTCCTTTTTACACCCCACTACAAAGAAAATTTCATTTTACCCCACACATTAACTTTCACATGTAAAATTTAATAAAACATTAAGAGAAAATCATTATCAAATCGATAAATAAACAAATAGATAACTAAATGAATAAAATGCATGGTAGAAAAACTAGCTAAATTGCCAAAATTTCTAAGTCCTCACATCCTCTCCCCCTTAAAAGAATTTCATTCTCGAAATTCTAACCTTTGCTCGTCACTATCTATCATTATGGCATCGATTTCCTGTATAGCATATCATAATAAGCATATCTAGAAACCTATAAACTATCGATAATCCAATACCCTAACAATCATAACGGACTCCATATTGTACCTTTGATTCATTTTCAATTGAACTTGAAATCAAAACTTAATTCTTACAACTCTACAATAGTATATCCTACTATCCAAAGTCAGTAGTCCTCCTATCCAAAGTCAGTAGTCCTCCTATCGATTCAACTCTTGCATCAAATTCATTAGGGGCTCTTGGATTCATTCCCCTTAACCAAAGGTGAAGCATAAATCTATAGAATAATAGTAAAATGTTTGAAATGTTACAGGTTGGATGATCATTAAAATAACTTTCTCAAGAATAAATGCTTACATTCTCGAATTTTTTTTAATGAAAACTATTAGTCAACTTTATGTAATAGGTAGAATAGTGAGAATATGAAATATAGGGTTAAAAAAATTTCAAAAAAAATATCAGTAAAGAAAATCATCCAAATAACTCAAGTTTCAAGAAAGTATCTTAAAAAAAAGTCATCCAATTAATTAAAACAAGATAACAAGGTCACAAAATTCCAAGCTGCTCCAAGAGGCCCATTTGTATCAACTTTTCCTATCAATATCTTGAGAGGATATCTAGAAAAGGGGAGGAAATAAAATATTGGACTGAAAACTTTTAAATCAATTCTTTATGTCAAACTTTACAACACGTATCAGGGAAAACTTGAGTATGAGTCTTAAACAAGAAGAACTAAGTATTTTCCAGAAGTCAAGTAAAACAAGTTTCATTAGCAAAAGATAGATTAAAATTCTTCCCACAAGCTATCTCGCTTATACCTAAAACTCAAAGACATGGCTTACATCCCCTTAACTCTGGATCGTTAAGCCTTAACTAGTAATCATAGAACCGAAATCTTTCACCACCACATGAGTAAAAGTTTATAATCCTGAGATTCTGATTGCCTCCATTCACACACCATTATGATCAAGCATAGGTTAAGTACCAAGTCATCATTGCTAGCATCCAGTCGTCTCATGTACTAAAGCAAAAAGGGAACCATCGTTTGACTTTGCAACTCAAACACCACTAACCCCAATCACGATCACGTAATAAGGTATTCATCATGTGTCTTCAAATTGTACTCCTGTACTAACTACATCCATTCCCCGACCTTGGAGGGACCTAGATTTATACCTTCACCATAATTCTTCATTTTTTTTTCACACAAGGCTAAGGACATATAGGCATAAAAGATAGGGACCACGTAATCATAGATGCATACAATGCTAGGCATCATAACCATACACTGATCAAATATCAATAAATATAATACTAGTCACTCATAAGCCAAAATACAATGATCAGATATTACAAGATTAATGCAGTAATCATATAACAAGTCCAAATATTTATCAAATCCAATTATATTAGTAATTAAACAAGTCTGCAGTGCTTGCACTTTACACATTCAAGGCAAGCAACAAATTTCAAATCAAACCATCATCGATAGAAAACCCTAACTAGGGAGTTACTAATCTAATCCACTATAGTGCTCAAAATGCCAATCTCCTCACTTGGTTTAGTCCTACATCCAGCACCCAGATCCTTCATGTCTTAGCTTTTGCCCTTAAACTTTATCCTCTCCATTCTATTCCATATATGTCCTTCCATTCAACTGTTGCAATCATCGTCCTCCTTGAACCGGTGCACAAAATATTGGTCCATTCTTACTCCTCGATCACACTAACCTCAAGCTCTCAAATGCAATCATTCTACATTCTCAAAATTTGCCTCGGTCCCTGTCCCTGGAGATAGGTTCTTCCTTTACAACTATCAACCTCTATTTCTATCTTCTATAGCTAGTACCACGCGATTAGGATAAGAATATGTCATCCAATAATCACACCAATTTCTTCCATTTCTACAATTACAATGATTATTCAAGTCTTATTCAATTTTTTTTCACTACTATTCTTGTCACTAAACACATAGCCTTTCACTTAAGACATGACATTTCATCAGCCCTCAATTTGTTTGTTTCCACCAATCCCATGGGTTAATCTCTCAAGTAGCAAATCTCAAGAACTGTCATGATACAGGCTTTTCTATATGCTACTTAGTCTTTGAAGGAGTCCCACAGTCCAACATCCTAAACTTTTAACCTAGGATACACAACAGTGATTCAAAACCTAAAACTCTGATACCACCTGTGACGCCTCCACCGCCTCCTAAGGCGAACTAGAAGAGTCAGTGGACTGCCTGCTCAACTCTCGCTAGGACTCACGCACTTACTCGAACCCAATCAAGATTTTCAAGCCAAACAATTTCTTAAAACCAGGAAAGTTCTTGAATAAAACAGCCACAATCCTTAGGCCATAGCTTTAACTATTACAACCATAATATTTCAAATGCAAATGAAACCTACACTTCCAAATGTCCAAAAGTTCGCTCAAGGAATTACACTAGTTCTAAACAAAAATCGGCTAGTCTAGCGCCTCCAATTCATCACTTCAAATTTCCTGTTAAGCAATAACAAACTTAAAGGAATGAGCGGAAGCTCAGTGAGACCAAGAAAACAAGCAAGCAAGTAAACCAAGTACCATAAATCAACTCAAGTAGCACATATACAGAATAACAAAAAATAGTTTCACGTAAAGCCACAAAAGAACTAAAGCACGTTCATTAAGAGAATACAAGAGCTCTCAGAAGCTAATCGACAAGTTTGCCATTTCACAATCTTGGATATCATTTTTCTTTTGTTGACACTCCGCCAACCATGCAAGTAACAAATCCATAGAATTCACTTGACATGAATCCCCATCCACCGTTTCACCCTCTACCGGGCCCGAACGTCCCCAAGAATTTTGGTAATATTCGAGTATACCCACGCAAGAACAAGTATGGTCGATGAGATAACTCTCCAATCAAGTTAATCAAGATAAAGGTATTGAGACGGGATAAGAGGCACCTCCCACTCAGATTGAGTGTGGTACATGTTGCCGCTCAGTACTAGGGTCGATGAGATAACTCTCCAATCGACTTAATCAAGATAAAAGTACTGAGACGGGATGAGAGGCACCTTCCATTTGGATTGAGTGTGGTACATGTTGCCGCTCAGTAATTACAAGTCAAGCACATGTACAAGTCAATCAATTTCAAACAAGTACATGATCATTCAAGAAGGGAAGGATGAATAGGATAAAGTATACCCTCACCTCATCAATTTCAATATTCAAACACATAACATGTGGCAACATATATCATTCAAGTCAATATATCAAGAAACACGCACTTGACACTCATCACGGCACAAGTTCAAGTGTTCGCCTCGTATGCTCTTCCAACCTCACTTTCACGTCCTAAAATTATATTTATAAAGTGTTATGAGATCCACTACGCCAAGTCACATTACTCAAAAGAAAATCACCCCAAATCACCCAAGTTATCTCCATTCCAAACACAAAATCAAGCTCAAAATGGTTCAACAATTCCAACTTGTAGTTGGAAATGAAGGCAAGAACAGTTTTAAGAAAACAGAATTTTTCAGTTTTGCGCAACGCTATTTGAAAAATCATATTTCAAGATTTTTAAGTCCAAAATTTATAAACTTTATACCATTGAAAAATAGACTCAAAGGGTTACAATTTTCCAAAAGACACATTTGCAAGATTTTGCCCACAAGTCAGTCAAATTCCAACCTCAAGTTGCTGTTTTATCCAGTAGAAAGACAGAACAGGTGTGGAAAATTTAGTCAATTTTTGAAAAATCACAGATATTCATAGGAATTGAGAAAAATTCTAAAATTTACATGGTATAAAGTATTCTAAATCTAGTTTCAAACGCAAAAGCAGAACTCAATTTGGATTTTTTTACACGAAAATATAATAGATTTTCCAAAACTACTCAGAGTCTCCTATGGAACAAAATTTTTAGTAACACTTGACTCAACCTTCCCACTTAAGCTCATGATTTTGGTTCAAATCCAACTCACAATCAAAGTTTAATGTCCAACAAGATTTGTGGAGCAAGATTTCCCCCAAAATTTCTTGAAAATTAAGGGTTAATAGCACTTAAAAGTTTCAGCCAACAAGAAGCTTTCAAAACAGAATTTTTTCACCAAAATTTGCAACAAAATCCAACCAAGATTCAAGTTTTTCAAGAAATATACACACAAGCCACGATATCAAGTTTTAAAACACCAAAATCTACCATAAACATTCATCATAAAAGCACAAGAATGAACCTCAAGTCATCTTTCTAGCTTGCCATGAAAATATAAGTAATTTTCCTTAAGTCATCTTTCTAGCTTGCCATGAAAATATAAGTAATTTTCCTTAAGTCATCTACCTAAATCAAGGTTTCAAGGAAACCCATCAATAACCCATCAAAGATTCAATTTTTCTAACTACAAATCTACTAGAAACTTGAAGAAAAAGAGGGTTTCAAGTCAATACCTCTCCTAGCAATTTCAATCAAGCAACAAGTCCAAGTTTTCCTCCAAGAGTTGCCCTCAAGCAAGACTTTCTTCTAAACTCAAACAAGATTCAAGAATCATCCAAAGTTGAGAAAGATTTGAAGCAAAAATAGAGGGAAAAAAGTTGAGCTTTTCTTCTCTTTTTTTTCCTAGCCCTCGGCCCTTTCTCTCTCCTTTTCTCTTGATTTTGGTTGTTTTATTTATTTATTTTTTAAGGCAAGAAAGGAAAGATTAAATGATAAGAAAATTTGGTCAAAGGTCTCCCTTGGTTCCTATGGTGACACTTGTCACCTTCTATAGTTCTTTAACTCCAAATGGTCCCAACACTTGTTACCTTCTAGAGTTCTCTAGCTCCAAGTGTCCAAATTCTCTCTCTTATTGCGCTAAAGTCTTTTTTTTTTTCCAAAAGTTTCTTTTTATACCCCACTACAAAGGAAATTTTCATTTTACCCCACACAATAACTTTCACATGTAAAATTTAATAAACGCATTAAGAGAAAATCATTATCAAATCGATAAATAAACAAAAAGATAACTAAATGAATAAAATGCAAGGTAGAAAAACTAACTAAATTGCCAAAATTTCTAAGCCCTCACAAACTGCGTTTGGGCACAGTATAGGAAGGTTAAGAGGAGAAGAGTTTAACCTCGGGTTGTTACTTGGGTGAAACCTCCAATGAACTCCATCAAGCTGAATACAGATGCAAGTGTTTCAGTGGGGGTGCTTTTGGTGGTGGTTTAGTTCGTTCAGTGAAAGGGAACTTGGTCTTTGCATTTTACAAAGAGTTTGGTGAATACGATGTTATCGTGGCAGAAGCTCTGGCATTGTTGGCAGGATTAAGGCTTTGCCAACATAGGAATGTTGCAAGGTTTATGGCCGAGATGGATTCCAGCACGTTGGTTAGTATGGTTGCGTCCAAAAGGGTTTCACGCTAGCCCTTATGTAGCATTGTTCGGAATATTCGAGTGCTAGTGGCGGAGTTGGGGGTGTCTTTGGTCCATTCCTTCCAGGAGGCAAATAGGGTGGCGGATGCCCTAGCATCGTCGAAACTATGTCTAGATGTTATTTTTTCTTCAGAGGAAGACCTACCACCCAAGGTCCGGTTGGTGCTGTGGTTGGACAAACTTTCAATTCCTTTCGTGAGACTTTGTACTGCGAACAGATCATCCCACCAATGTTAGCATTGGATGGAGGTGCAGTTCTACTTTGTAATTTTTTGTCAACTTTTGCTTATAAAATTAAGGGCTGGCATCCCTCCCCCGTATATGGGGTTTTGGCCAATAAAAACAATTTCAAAAAATTAAACATATAATTTGATGATCCATAGTAAATTGACTCAAATTGATATATTACAATAAAATGACTAAATTCATAATTATAAATAGGGTAAAACAAAAATAGTTACTTTATTGTCCCATTAAAAATATACAGTTTAGCCCAATTTATTAGACTTGTTCTACTCTTTCTTTATCAACTGCAACTACAGTACGAGTATTTTCAATTATGAAGATAATCAAGACTAAGCTCCAAAACAAGTTGGAAGATAATTTCTTGAATGATTGCTTAATTGTGTACATAGAAAAGGAAATTGTTGAAAAAATTTAGCACTGATTCAACTGCAGGTGAATTTAGTTCTATTAAAGAGCATACAATTCAATTTTCTTTTAAGAAAAGGGCGTTGAAATTTCAAGATATGTTTTTTGGCTAACCTCTTACATGAGGGACGCCAACCCCTAGTTTATTAGATAAATCACCAAGCACAATGAATAGAAACAAGGCTACTCCCTTACATGTTTATGCATAACTTTCCTATCTAAAGCATGGCTCCTTTAGCTAAGGGTAGTAACGATGAACTCGTAGAATAAATCACCTCACTAAACATGCAAACAACCTTCATTCGACAACGCATCTGCAACTTGGTTAGCCTGACGAAAACAATGACTAATCTGCAGAAAATGAGATCCAAAAGCAAAAAAGCTACTGCACCTCATTATAAATCTTCCATGGACAACTAGACTTCCTATGTAAAATTTGTACTAAGACCAACGAATCCAGTTCAACTTCAAAGCCACTAAACCCTTCTGCAAACACAACTTCACTCCAAAGAGAAGAGCACAAACTTCCGGCTTGCAAACTAGTAGCCAATCCAAAACTACAAGAAAAAGCCAGAAAACAAATTACCCCGAGCATCTCTAAGCACCTCCCCTCCATCCACTAATGCCTAGGTTGCCCTTGGAGCAGCCATCTGTGTTGAGTTTTAGGACATTATGAGGAGGCTGAATCCATCTTATCAACATGTGTGATATTGGAGGAGTCCAGCTAGAGATCTCCAAGTAAAATTGTAGCCAAGAAGATGAAGAAAACTGATAAAGCGGGAACTGCAACCTGAACAATTCCAACAAATCAGCAAGGATTGAATTGCATAGCTTAACCTATTCGATTCTATTCCCCTCATATTTCATACTATTTCTAAACTTCCATAGATGCCAACAAATCAACAGAGCAAGAACATGATGAACAAACTCCAAAAACTTATTACACCACTTCCTATACCACAAGGCTGCTATACAAACTTGAAACAAAGAACCAGTCCAAGAAACATCGACAGTATCACTAAAAAAAATGCAGACTCGCAGAGGCATCTCACCAGCAACAAACATGTGCTCCAAAGTTTCAACATCAGGATAAGAACAGCATACACATCTAGATGGCCTTTGAAACCCAAATTTCCATAAGGTACAATTTAGATGCAATAGGAAAAAGAAATTTTCAAGAGCAATGCCTGATGCCAAATTCTTTTAAACAAAAAGGAACAATTAATGTGATACTGCACTAGGTCAAAAGCTGACTTTAAATTGAGCAGACCTGATTGTGACAATATGCACACCATCAAGTTAGAAAGCTAACAGAAGATGGATCGACACGACCAATCTCAGCGACAATCTCTGGAGGCACCTATTGTGCAATGAGCTGAATATTCCAAGTACCATTACCAGCAAACACAACCTTATGATCTGAAAATTATCCATTCGAGAAGCCAAGACTCCATTTCCTAACCAATTGTTGAACCAGAAGTTCGAATTTCCAGAATGAACTATCCATCCAATGTGCTGTTTAGCAAGATGGCCACTTTCATCATCCTTCTCTACACCTCTGAGCCCTTATCAACATAAACCAGATTTCGACGCACCTCCAAGCAAAACTTAGCATTCATAAATTTTGACCAAAGAGACGTATTGGAATGAAAATTCCACCACAATTTTATTGAAAAAGCCCTATATATATCCTCTATTAACCTTAGCCTCGCTCCTCCTTCTTCACATGGAACACACAAGTCCCTCCACCTATCCAATGATACTTGGGTCCCCCCTCATTAGAACCGCAAAGGAAGTTTGAAAACATGCCCTCAACTCTTTAAAGATGCTTTGAGAGGCGATGCCGTGGTCAAAAGATGAATTAGCATAGATGATAAGACATGTTTCACCACTACAATCTTCCCTCCAAATGACAACAACCAATTCTTCCATGATTCAATTCTAAGCAAAATACATTGGCACAATCCAGCAAAATAATCTGTCTTCCTTCTCCCACAAAAAAGAGGATAGCTTAAATATTTAATAGGAAAGGGCTTAAAAGTAAGATTTTCCAAAACTATTCAGAGTCTCCTACGGAACAAAATTTTCAGTAACACTTGACTCAACCTTCCCATTTAAACTCATGATTTTGGTTCAAATCCAACTCACAATCAAATTTTAATGTCCAACAAGATTTGTGGAGCAAGATTTCCCCAAAATTTCTTGAAAATTAAGGATTAATAGCACTTAAAAGTTTCAGCCAACAAGAAGCTTTCAAAACAGAATTTTTTACTTTGTATGGAAGTGACTTCTACCTTCAGTTTGAACTGGAACTGGAATTGTACCAAGTTCTGGCGAGAGTTGGCAGGCGTCCCACCGATACCCTTGGATTCGCCCTTGAGAGAAATGGGGTATCACAGTTGGTATTAGAGTCTAGGTTTCAGATCTTTGTAGTATATCTTAGACTAAAAGTTTAGGATGTCGGACTGTGGGATTGGTTTCAAAATTTAAGTGACCGCTTGTAGGGATAAAAAAAAATCAGAGCCTAGGTTTAGAGATTTATTTGGGGAGATATTTTAGAGACTTTACTCCGAGGATAGTGGACTAGACAACTTTAGTTGGTACCTTAAGTAATGTTTGAGCGAGTTAGTAACTTTAAGTTTCAACCTGGAAATTGTGGTTGTTTTGCAGGGATGGATAATGGAAATGGACATGCCGCTAATGGTAACGGTCATGCTAATGGCCACGTAGAGCCTTAGGCCTATTTATTATCGAGCTCGTGGTGCGTTATTCTCCTGCTACTAGGTTTCCTCGATGTTCATGTAGGGTGACGTACGCGTACCCTAATGACTTAGTGCTGGCCCTCGACGACGAGCGTCGTCAGTTGGTGGATACCAACCGATCTCTACTTCAGGAGATTGAGGAGCTGAGCCATATGGTAAACGCTCAGGGTGAGAGGATAGCAGATTTAGAGGGGACTGTTGTGAATGAGGTGGCTAGGACTGAGGCCGCACGTGACGAGGTTCGAGGGTTAGAGCTCGACTCACTAGGATAGTCGAGGAGGTCCGGGATCGGGCTTCCGGGATTCTAGCCGATACCTCTATGCTGATTGATGAGGTGATGGATACTGTACAGAGTCCGGCTCCTGAGGGCACTCCTGAGAAGGAAGGACCGGAGGAGGTTCCACCTGATAGCCCTACTGTGGACTAGACCTAGAGTGACAGACTTTTGACTTTTGTGGTTAGAAATAGCTGGGGTGATGCTAGTGCCAAGGCCATTGTATTTTTGTTTGACTGTGTGGCCTACTTTTGAGGCACTTGACTTTACTTTAGTCATACGTTAAAAAGTACTTTTATGGCACCTGTGTGCTATATTTTTGTAATACCCCATGGCTTGCTAATTGTATGGATCTTGAAGTGTAAATATATGTTAATTATCGTTATTTCCAATGTTTTCATGATTGGCTCTTATTTTAAGTATTTCCTCGCGTAATTACTTTTATTTCCTGCGCTAGCATAACTAGGATTATGGACGGACGAAGGAGTGGTCGAGGTCGTGGGCGAGGGACTAGACAAACCCAACCTCACGGGGATGACCAGGGATCGGCAACTGGGCCGACACAGGACAAGAGAATGTAGAGGGTAACCAAGTGGCTACTGCCATTAATAGGATGACTGATATCCTAGAACGATTAGCTGAGAGACAGGGACCAGGGCCACTTAACCAACTGGGGCCAGGATAGAGGGGAAGATAGAGCCTTGGAGAGGTTTTTGAAATTTAACCCGCCTAAGTTCACTGGTGAACCTGATCCCGAGGTAGCGGAGAATTGGTTGGAGAGGATGACCAACATTTTCGCCGCCTTAGACTATACCGAAGATAGGCGAGTGAACTTTGCTGCTTTCCAATTTGAGGGAGTAGCACGCGCTTGGTGGGACGTGATAAGGGGAAAGTGGGAAAGAGCAAACCCCTTGGACTTGGGAAAACTTCACGAGGGAGTTTAATGAGAAGTTTCTACCGCCTCTGATCCAAGAGAAACGGGAGGACGAATTTATAAAGTTAAGACAAGGAACTCTTAGTGTAGCCGAGTATGAAGGGAAGTTTACTAAGTTTCTAAGTACGCTCCCGAATTGGTGACTAATGAGCGGAAAAGGATAAGACGTTTTGTACAAGGGCTTAATGTGGAGATTCAGGAGGGCTTGGCAGCGCCCAAATCTCTACGTTTACTGAAGTTTTGGAGAAAGCACAGAGAGTTGAGGGTGCAAGGATGCAAGTTAGAGACTTCCACAATAAGAAAAGGAACATTTCTAGTTATACTTCTGGTCAAGCAAGTAAAAATGCCCCACCTTCTAAAAAGGAAAAAGGAACGGGAAGAGTAAGACATCCAGTACACCAAAAGGGACTCAACCAAGAGGAGGCCACAATGGGCAAGGTCAAGTGAGAGAAACGCCTTCGGGTGGTCAGACCGTGACTCCTCAAGTTAGTTGTGGTTACTGTGGCAAGTCCAATCACGTGGAAAATGATTGTTGGAGGAAATCGGGAAAGTGCTTGTACTGTGGTAGTGCCGAGCATCAGCTCGTAAGTTGTCCAAGAGTACCGAAGGTAGGAGGTAGTACTCAAAGGCCAGAAAAGTCAACCTCTAAGCAGGCTAGTGCTGGAGGAAGTCGATCTAAGGCACCTAGGGTTTATGCTTTAGATTATCAGCAGGTTTCCAATTCCACTAAGGTCGTTCAAGGTATGGTTCTTGTTCTCCATTGCTTAGCTCAGGTTCTAAGTAACCCGAGTACCACACACTCTCTTTTGCGAACTCTAAATTCATGAGTGGGATAGACGTGAGACCGATTAAGTTACTCTATGATTGGAAGTTAAAACATCTATTGGGGGAAAAATCAAAGTTTGATTGCTAATTGGATGAATAGAAATTGTGAGATATGGATTGGAGAGTGTAGGTTAGTGATTGATTTGATAAGTATAACTATTAAGGAAATGATATTGTCCTAGATGTGAATTTCGAGGACGAAATTCTTTTAAGGAGGAAGGATGTGAGGACCCGAAAAAAAAATTTCTAAATTTTTCTTATTTACTGGCGTATTTAAATACTTATTCACTCATTTTCTCCGGATAATTTATTTCAACCATTTAAATTCATTTTTATGGAACCATGTCTTATTTATACTTTTAAAACGTCTCGTTAAAAATTTAAATTTTTCGAAGGTTCGTTTATTAAGAAATAACAAATACACATTTTCGAGATGATAGTCGATCTGAGAATGCAATGATTTTGGAGAATTAAGGATGATCAATAGGGGACTAAGAAGAGTTAATTGAGAGATTAGATGTGATTAAGTTAAATAAAACTTTTATTGTGCGCACATCGATAGTTTCTCGAAAGTCGTACCGCGCGACAAATTGGAGATTTGAGGAATTAATACTAGACTCGTGTGAGGAATGTTTTTATTTCTAAAATAGTTATTTTTATAATTATTTACCTTAGTAGTAGTTAAATATATCATCGTTACATGAATTCCTTTTAAAGTTCGCCTTATCGCGCGCGAATCGGAAGTTCGCGTATATCGACCTGGAACGGATAAATGGAGATTTAAGAAACTTATACTAGACTACTAAGAGTGAATAATTATAGTATTAAAGGAATTACATTAGAGGTTTAGTGCACAAGTGAAACAAACCCGAGAGAAAACGACACGACGAATTCATAGTTGACTTTTGCTCAAATTTTAACCACAAACACTCAAGCTTCTCCAAGAAGCTTCATTCATCAGCCACTCTCTCTCTCTTCACTCACCATAGCCGGCCAACCTCCAAGCAAGGAAGAAGAAGAAAACTCTTCACCATTTCACTCCAAATCCTACTCCAAATCACCTTAAACTTTGCATCCAACCTCAAAATTTCTTGGAGATCCACTTAAGCTAGAAGAAAGGCATCATCTCACGGTTTTCTTGGGGCTTTAGAGGTGCAAAAATTTCTGGTTTCTCTCAAGGATTAGGAGGTAATCATCCAATCTTTTAATCTCGGCTTTAGTGGGTTTAATCTTGGCTATGAAGCTTGTAGCTTCATTATTGATGTTGTTATTTGAATTGGAATGGTTGAAGTGGGCTCTATGAAATCCCACCTTGGTTGTATGGGCTGATATGATGATAATATGTGTGTTAATGTGTTTGTGGTGAGTGTTAGTGTGTAGATGAGTGTTAAGATTTGAAAAGGAAGAGAGGAATCGAAGGAAAAATTTCGCAGGAATGCTAGGCAAATCTGTCCTGTTTTTGCCGTACCTGTATTTCGAATTTTGGGGGCTCAAATGATTGTGAAACTGATATATATATGTTATATAGTGTGTGTAGAAAGTTTCTACCAAAAATCATTTGAATTGGTTGAGAAAAATTTGAGTTTTAGCAAGAACAATTCTGGAAAATCGCATAGCAGTGGTCCACTGGCAGCGTTTTTTGAACGAACATAACTCTCTGCTCAGATGTCAAATCAAGTGCTTTGCGGATTTGAAACTAGACATCCGTAGTTTTCTAACGGTGTAAAATGTACCTTCTAATTCGAACTGAGTCATCTGTAGTGATTGATCAAAGTCGGCTGCCCTGTTCTGTTAACCTATCCGAGAGAAAGGTAGAAGCTGCATTTTGTGGCTCTATTTCTCTCACTTAGGAATTGATTTTGAAAATGATTTCTTCTGATTAAATGTAGAATTTTGAATCTAGTTTCCAACGCCACCAACCATGCTCAATTTCAAGTTGTATTGAGTGAGATATGGTCTAATTCCTGAACTGTACCAAAGCTAGAAAACCCTAATTTTGCTAGCCGAATGGCCTAGCTTGACTTGGGACATGTTGTTTTGAAACTTTTGGTGTCAATCACCTACCAAATGTATATTAAATGTTTCTTGGGTCTTGGTTTCACAAATGAGTCAGATTGGAGTTGATTTCATTGGGTAAAATGTTTGAAAAAGGAAAAGGAAGCAAGAAGACAGATTTGTCTTGGAAATTCCTTAAACTTTGGTAGTTTTGTTAACTACCTTCCCGTGTGAATTTTCAAATGAAATTTGATAGAGGAGTAGTCCTCATATGGAAGTTGAATTTACCAATTTTTGTCATTCTAAGACCATTTCAATATACAAATGATGTGCCAAAGTTGTTCTTCAAATCTGGAAAAAGGACCGAACAATCCTTATTTTTGACCAACTTTGAGCTGTTATATCTTGACTCAAAACTCCGATTCTTGTTCCGTTTTTTGTGTTTGAAACCTTGATTGGACTTCTTATTGTGTTACGAATTTCGGAGGCTAGTTCACGTTCTGTGAATTTTGCCGAATTTCCAAAGTTTACCGAAAACTAAGACTGAAACTGTCTTGTAAGTATAAGTCAGCCACTTTAAGCTGAAATTTGAATGTCTTCCATTTAGAATCTTGGAAAAGTGTCTTCTAGGAACTTTTAGTACTTTGAAACTAGTTTCCAACGGTATAAATTTTTCCAATTATGGACCTACTGAGTGCAAGATACGATTTTTCAAAGATTGTCCCTTAAAGCTGAATTTTTGAACTTGTTGGGAAATAAGTTTTTGGAGACTCTTCCCTATCCTTTGATATTGATTGACCGTTTTAGACTTGACTTCATGAAGGAAATCAATTTTTCCTTGTGTTATTAAACACCACTTTTGAACCTGGAATTTTGCGTAAGCAAAGCTCTATTTCATGACATTTTCTTAGATTGTACAAATGTACAATCTCCCTTGTTAATAAGGGATTTATAAGTAATAGTGTGTTATAGCCAATTGTTATTTGTTCAGGCGCTCAAGGGGACCTTCAAGAGGAACTCGAAGCGGACGCCTAAACACTTGTTTGAGCACTTACTCCCTTACTTTAATTGGTGAGTGTCAAGTGCATGACTTGTTGATATTATGTGAATTGTTCTATGGATTGAATGGCTATTAACTGTTGAGTCGAGTGTGTACTTTATCGCACTCGTTCTCATTTAAATGAATCGTAATTGAATTGATTGAAATGAATCGAATTGATTGAATTTGAATTGAATTGACTAAATTGAATTGAGATTGAATTGTATGTTGGTGGCTGCATACGTCGACTGGAGTGAATCTCCTCGACAAAAATTGAAATGATGGGGACGCCCAAACTCATCGGCCAACCTTGCGACTCGAGCCGGCATGGGCTTGGTCGTGAAGCTTGGTGAACCATGAGAAAAAATGATAGGCTTGATCTATTGGAGAGATCTCGCCTGGCATACTCGAGCAGTATCGCCTTATACAAAGAAGAGCGGGCCCGGTACAGGGGTATGTAATGGTGAACGGGGAAGAGTAAGTGAAATTTCTACGAACTTAATAACCGACCCGGTTGACGGAGTGTCATCGTGGGGAGGTAATTGATTCGAGCATTTGGCAAAGCAAGTGGAACCTAGGTCCTGAGAGCTTCCATAGGCCTTGAATTGTTTCTGTTTTACTTTTCTCACTCGAATTGTTAATTACTTGAATACTACTGTTTTTATTTGCTAAATGTGATTGCTACTTTGGATTACGTACTTGCATGTGTGTTTCTTGGCCTCACGAGCAATCACTCACCCCGTAGATTTGTTTTCCTTAACAGGAACCGATATGGAGTGGACACCTCGAAGAAGCCATTTGGATGAATCTTTTGATTAGGGATTTGAATGTATTTGACTAGACAATTTGGAAGTTGTGTATTTTGAGAAAGTGAATGTATTTTGAATCTTGTGGTGGTAAGATTGAACGCTTTCTATGGAAGTGACTTCTTTTCTTTATTCCGTATATTATTATTGGTGATTCTACCTTAAACTTGAATTGGAACTGGAATTGTACCGAGTCTTGGCGACAGTTGGCAAGCGTCCCGCATATACCCTTGGGTTCGCCCTTGGGAGAAGTGGGGGCGTCACAGTTATGCTCACTAATGCATCTAGACTCGATAAAGTTTCAGGTTCCCAAACCTTCAGACCAAAGGCGAAGGGTCATCAATCCCAAGGCCTAAGAGTTGGTGGTTCGAGTGATCCCTCGGACATTGCTACGCGCACGTCGTGCCACAGCCACATGTCCAAGTGGATCGATCGTAATCCTAATCGGGTGGAGTGGTGTGACAACCACTAAAAGTAAAAGGAAATGATGGGTTATAAAGTAAAGCATATGCATGTATGAAGTGCTCCTTTCGAAGGGAGGGATTAAATACCATTAAATGTGGGTGAAGATTTTAGGGTGGCTATCCCCCCCCAAAGATGCAAGCGCGATATATAAATATAAGTAAATAAAGAAAACTAAACACATTTCTCATCACATATACGGATATCGAGACGATTGCGCGTGTTAAAATGTAAGAAAACCTAAAAAGGAAAAAAGTGCAACCTAAAACCTCCAAATGTGATATATAAAAAGGTTAAAAGAAGAAAAGGATTAACCAAATCAAATGCTTGGACTCTCTAAGTCCCCAGTGGAGTCGCCAAGCTGTCGCGCCCCATTTTTAAAGAAAAAATAAAATTACAAGTTTATAAAAATGAATTTTGATTTTGATAAATTTTGATTTGAAAAAAATGAGCTTTTTGATTTTTAGAAAATGAATAAAGAGATGATGGGTCTAAATGGGACTTAAAAGTGCGACGGTTTTGACCCAAAATAATAGTTTAAAAAGGGTTTTAATTAAAAATAGGAGTCGCCACTTGTGGTATTGAGTTAAGGTGTACCAAGTCACCTAAAATGAATTTTTAAAGAAAAAGTAGAGAAAACTCTTTTTAAAGACTCCAAGTCTACGAAAATCAAGAGAAAAGGGGTCGGGAGTCACATTTGAGGAAAGGGGAAGGCTAGGATAAAATCCAAGGCACCCTTTCAACCTAGCCAAAGTTAGTTGCGTGATTTAGTCAAAAAATTTTCTTATTTTTAACCTAAGAATTTTTCACGTTTGGATGGTCACTATATGGATGGCAAAACCCTAACCCTAGGAGGATATCGGGGGGTCGGAATATCTCTTCAAAGGTTAATTGGTGCAAACTCGCATTAATTGTGATGGCCCAAGAGTGACTCAAGGAATATGCAAAATATGAGACTCAAAGGAAAGAAAAAGAAAATAATAATTATACCAAATTATACATGACCCAAAGAAATGCATCATAACAGGTGCGGGGGGAATTAAATACTCGTGACTTCAATTTTCCCTTTAATAGAGAGAATACGAGCGTGCTAAGACTAGAAAAGCCATACTCGTCCATATCCTATATTTAAGAGGTAATTTCCCTAATCTAATCAAGCAAAATGTACTAACCTAGTTCTAATTCTTAAATGAAATGCAATTCTACATGTCATGCTTTTACACATAGGGATAGGGATATACATATAGGGCAAATATGGGATAAAGAGTATATATATAGTGGGAAAAAGGGATACACATACGAGGGAAATGTCATGCAAAAATGAAGAAACCCTAAAAAGTAGAAAATATGCGTGAAATGTAGTAATTGCCACACAAACGTGATCTAGCGAGTGGATGGCCTCTAAGGGTCTAGCGTTGGACTAACCCATGTCTATAAGTTCTCATTAACGTTGGACTAATGAGAAATTAAAAAGGAGGGCCACAACTAGCGTTGGACTAGTGTGGAATTGGAAAAAAGGGGGGTCACAACTAGCGTTGGACTAGTGTGGTGACGTCATGCATTTATTACAATCAAATAAATCATGTAAAACATAATAAAACAAATAAGCACATAAATCACATATAGCACATAGCACATAAGCATGATATCTAGATGCAAGACCCTAAGAAAGCGAGTAACACGTAAACACACAAAGCAAATAAAGTAAATAAAGCCCTAACTATTACATTTGGGGGCCCTAACTACAATCTAAAAGGGGAAAGAATGAAATGAAATGAAATAATAACCTAACTATTATAATTTTGGCATTTAATTGCCTTTCAAATAATAATTAAAAATCAAAATAAATATACAAAATCAAAACAATCAAAGTGACTAAATAAATAAATGAAATAAAAAACATTCAAAAAACATGCAATAACGCACATAAAATCACATAGGGGCACATAGGATCAAATAAAATCAAAATAAAGGAGTAGAATGTACCTCCCTTGAATTGGTAACCTAATGAAGTGAAGTTTTCCTTATTTACCCTCCAAAACGAAGAAAAAGGTCAAGGCATTACTTTAATTAACAAATAATCACATGAAATAGAAATAAACACGAAATTGGATCAATCAAAGCATTCAAAATAAAAGTAAAAAACCCATATTCAACAAATTAAAACAAACAAGGGCCCAATTGAAACAATTAAAGAAGTTTGAGGGGTCAACTTATTATTATTACTAATTTTAAGGGTCTAGAATTAAAATAAAGTAAAATTAATGGCTTAAGATGAAGTCTACCAAAACAAAACTAAAATTCACAAAAATAAATGAAAAATCATTTGTTACAATTAAACAACAAAAATACCCAAAATTTCACTAAAAATCCAAATCAAAATCATAAATCTCTCAAAAACTATTAAACCTCAAATTTCATCCTAAAATTCACTAAAAGTCTATCCAAAAATCACATTAAATCATATCAAAGAAAAATAACATGTTACAGGGATCAAATTGATTACGTTTTCCAATTTTTGGGCCAAAGTAGCATTATGGGGAAATTTGGGGCAAAAGTGTAATTTTCCAAAATATTCATGCAGCCTGGACGAAGCTTTCTTATTCTTTCGCAACTTCAGAAGCTTTCTGCAATTTCCCTTTGCTGCTACAAACCACAACAGCAGCAAATTTGTAACAACAATCTCAAGAAATCAACCTCAAATTCTAATTAAACGACATAAGCTTATCATCAAGATAGCATATTAAGCATACAAATGGGAAAGGAGATCTAGAATGGGAAAAGCTGGCAAATTCCAAGTTCATTCACAGATTTTCTGGGTTTCCTTATCAAACGTGTAGGTCATGCATATCAATCTCCAAGCCAACAAAAAACTTGTAATTTACACCTTTTAATACTAAAACCCAACATCAAAATCACACAAACACAAGAGGAACAGCAATTAAGGAAAAATCAGAGAACGGACATGATGAAGTTATGAAGCATGTTCATCAAACCAGCAGCAAGATTTCAACATTTGTGTTTCAAATCTGATGAGGTATGAGCGGCAAAGGATAAAAAGGATTACCTTTGACGTTTTGTGGAGTGAGAAAGGCGTGGTAAACTCAAAACAGATCCAGAGGCAGATGGATGAACTGGGGATGCTTTTCCTTTGAAGTTCAAGGGCTACGAAGGCAGCGACTTCCAGGCCCAATTCCTCACATTTAGAGGTGTTGTTTCCATAAATTTTGTGAACAAAAGATTTTCTCTTGCTTGTTTTTTTCCTTCAACGACGGTTAGAGACGGTGGAGATGGCTGAAGTGGTGGTTTGCGGCCGCTGCAGCAGACGAGTGAGGGAAAGAGGGCATGGGGGTTTCGAGCAATGGCCATTATGGCAGTAGCTTCCATGACCCATGAGAGTGGATTCCACATGACTCCCAGAAACTTTAGAAGCTTGCTTTCCTCTTCGCTTCCAGTTTGTTGCAACCAAAAATCTGCAGTCTCCTTTGTGCATTCTCAGACGAAAGCCCCTCTTTGGTACACCGCAAATTCTCGAAAACCTCCTCCAGTGGAATATTCTCCAAGTCGACGGCTCTTTCTTCAGTGCCTCCATAGCTTCGTCTTGTAACTGATTAGCTGTATGAGTCCTATCCCACTGGTAAGCATATGGTTCAAAACCCTTGCTCCTCAACTCTTGCACCTTGTTTATACGAATAGCGCGAATGGCATCTCTGTCAGAAGTGTTAGCGGGAAAAGAAGAGGAAGAGGGCCTTCGGCTGTGACCAGCGGGCTTTGGGGCTACGGTGGTGGTGGAGTCTCGACTTCAATGGCTGCTGCAGCATCCTTCCACAGCAATTTCCCTTGCCTTGTTGCTTTCTTTTTTTTTCAGCTGAAACCTCTTTCAATCTCTCATTCCTCTCTCGTTTTTCTTTTTCTCAGTTTTCCCTTTCCTTTCTCGCCTCCGCTCTCTTTCTTTTGTTTTGTTTCCGTTCGTTCTTCTTCCTCAGCCCCCAAAACCCTCTTTTCCAGATTCTTCTCCTTCTCTAGATTTTCTCTCTTTTGTTCCCCGATTCCACCTCTCCTTTCCCTCTCTCAATTTTTCTCTCTCTTCCTTTCTTTGCCCGCAGCCTTTCCTTGGCTTTTTCCTTCCCGTAGCTTTCTTGCAACCCCAGCCGCCACTCTCTTTTTCCTTTCTTCCCAAAGCTCCTCACAACCCTCTCCCCATCTCTTGCTCTCTTTCCCTTCTTTTTTCCCGTTTTTCTCAGCCCCCCAAAACCCTTTTTCCCTCAGCCCGTAGCTACCTCTTTTTCCTCCTTCAGTTCCTTCCCTTTTTCCTACAAGAATCCTCCCCCCTTGCCCTAGTTTCTCCCGTAGCCCTTTCTTGTTCCTTCCACAGCCGAGCTTCCTTCTTTTCTTTTTCCCTTTTGCTCTTTTTTGTCCAAATTATCCTAGGCCTCCAAGTGTCTAGCCACCTGACCCCCCCTTGCATGTGTTGTCAACCAAGAATGAGAACATTTGTCCTCTTTGCATGCACTCCACTTGTCTAATATTCCCCTAATACACTTGTCTTCTTATTTTCATTTATTTATTATATATTTTCCAAAAATAATTTAGGTAAAAAAATAAATAATCAAAAAATGTTAATTCTTATTGCACAATTTTCATTTAAAGAAATTAAATCTAAAAGTAAAGACAAATTTTGAATTTTTGTGAGAATTTTTCCTTTTTTAGAAATTTAATGCAAAAATACCTTAAAATGAAAATGATAAACCTAATTTATAAAACTAAACAAAATGAACATTAACTATCATTTAATCAATTAAAATAAGAATAACATAAAACAAGAATAAAGCTAAAATTGAATGAAATTTTGGTGTCTACACTTGTATTGTGGTAGTGCCGAACATCAGATTTCAAGTTACCCTAGTACCCCTAAAAAGAGGAAATATCCAATAGCCTGCTAGGTCTTCTTCAAAGCAGTCGAGTGCCAGAAGAAGTGATTAATACTAATGACTGTAAGAGAGATCCAAATAGTAAAAGCTCTGCAAATAGGGATAGATCTGACTCCACTCAAGCGATTGGGGTTGTAGTTTTACCCTAAGCTGGACTGTATCTTTTAGAGGTTGTAATCTTTTGTGTAGGGGATGAAGTCCTTTTGTTATTTTATACATTTGCGACTTAGCACGTTTTTCTATGATTTTGTTTGTATCCCCTTTCTTTTGAAATGATTTGATGAATTATACTCACTTAGTGTAACTATTATAACCTTTTTATGACTTATAAGATTTTACCTTGCTTTATTTGATTTTACGACTTATATGTATATTTAATTTATTGTTTCCCCACCTTTAGACTTGTAATAAAATCATGAACGGCACCTGAGAATAGTTTACAAACGCCAAGAGAGCGCCAACTTTTGTTAAGTTCAATAAATGTGAGTTTGGTTGGAAGAAGTAGCCTTTCTAGGTTATACAATATCTAAGGAAGGAATTAGTATGGACTCAGCTAAGGTGGAAGCTGTTTTAAGAGGAAACGACCAGAAAACCTATCGAAGTTTGGAGTTTGTTAGGGTTAGCCGGATATTACCGTCGATTTATCAAGGACTTTTCTAAAAACTGCAAGACCCTTAACTGAGTTGACTAAGAAGTATGGTAAGTTTATTTGGGATTCTAAATGTGAGGAAGAATTTCAAGAGTGAAAAAGTGCTTACCGAGTGGAGGAGATGGTTTTATGGTTTATACAGATGCTTCAAAGGATGGTTTAGAATGTGTGTTGATACAACATGATAAGGAGATTGCATATGCCTCTAGAAAGTTAAAACCTCACGAGAGAAATTATCCAACCCATGATTTGGACTTAGCGGCTGTGATATTTGCATTAAAGAAGTGGAGACATTACCTATATGGGGTGACTTTGAGGTTTTATCGACCACAAGAACCTTAAGTACTTATTTTTCCCAAAAGAGTTAAATTTGAGACAACGTAGATAGGTGGAGTTTAGAGGATTATGATTGCACGATTAATTATCACCCAGGGAAAACTAATGTGGTAACCGATGTTTTATTTCGTCAAGTGCAAGTAACGGGATTGATGGTCAAAGAATTACACTTGTTGAAAGAGGTCACACGCCATTTGGGTGATAGTAGATAGATTGACCAAATCTGCTCAATTTCTGCCGATTAATATGAAATACCCACTGGAGAAGTTAGCTAAGCTATATCTGAATGAGATTATAAGACTGTATGGGATACCAGTAAGTATTGTATCTGACCGAGACCCCCGATTTATTTCTCTGTTCTAGCAGAAAATGCAAGAAATGATAGGGACTAAATTGAGTTTTAGCACTACCTATCACCCGTAGACTGATGGACAGTCAGAGAGGACAATTCAGAACCTTGAGGACATGTTGAGATCATGTATCTTGGATTTTGGAGAAAGTTGAAGTAAGTACTTGACACTGGTGAAATTTGCTTAGCTAAGGTTCTAAGTGACCATGTGTGAGGACTTGTAAAATCCCTTATATTTTTCTTAAAATCCCCTTTAATTTGGAAATTATTACCTTACAATAGCTTTACTATACATTCACTTCCCCAATAGCTACAAATAATCATAGAACCAAGGGTTTCCCTTTTACTTTCATCGTTAAGATAAACAAGGGTTTTTACGTCTTTTCGTAGTGTGAGTAATCGGTACGGAGTGTGTACTCAATTTAGTGATTAAGAGTGAGTTTTAGATGATATTAAATGTGTGATTAGAAGTAATAATAATAAGTTAGTGAATTATAAGTGAAAACCCTAGTACGTGCGAGTTAAGGAAAAACGGTGTGAACCGACGTGTACCGTTCACTACAGATTGAACACACCACTTGACCACCACTTCATTAACTTAATCTCATTGTCATTAGTGCCAAAATATCAGCCCTAATTATGCTTGTGAGGGAGCCGAAATTCTTGACTAGAAAAAGAAAGGAAAAGAAAAAAATTCAAGATGAAATCTTGTGGTGACAAGTGGAGGGCATCCAACCATTTTTTACCCAAACCAAGACCAACCTTCTTAACCTTTCTTGGACTTCATTCTTCTTCATTTTTCAGTCTTGGTGGCCGAACCTTGAGGGAGCAAAAAGAGAGAAAAAAACTTCCTTTACATCTTGGGGCTTAGCTTGTTTTGAGTGAAAATCAAGAATCTAAAACCGATTAATCTCTTAGTTGGGCACTTGGGAAGCTTGGTGTACTAAAAGTTGGAAGGAAAGGTTGAAGTTTCTCTTGAAAGCCTCTTGGGCAAGGTACTAAGGCTGGTTTTTCCATTTACTTTCCCTTAAGCTTGTTTAGTTTGTATAGCAACTTAAATTCTTGGCTAATGAGAGTTATTTAAGTAGTTTGATGATTGTGGTGGTTTGTTTGAGTTAGGGTTGGTATTATTCAGTTGTATTTTTTATTGTTTAGCTAGCATATGATGTCTATAATCTTGGATAGGGAGTTGGGATAGTGGTGTAAGACATGAATGAGCATTTTCTACTTTGGTTTCATCAATTTCCAGCATGAACTCCTTGAACTGCCCTGTTCTGACCAGTTTCATTCGGCCATGATGGAGGCCGAATTAGGCTTAGGTTAAAACATAAAAGTTGTAGGAAATGATGTTATATAGCTGCCTGTAAATTTTCAGCTCGATCTGAGCACTGTACCATGTGAAATGACCGAAATACCCCTGACTGCCAAAAGCCTCATTTCGTGGACAGTTTTGAGATTTCACAAGTTTGGCTTCGTTTTTCACATTGATCCGTATCAAATCAGCCTTTGGCCAAAACACAAAACCTTTAGCCCTATGTTTCAGATTTCCAATGCATTTGAAAACTCCTCAAACGGAATTGCATAGCTTGAGTTATTGCCGGTTGAATTCAGTACTGACAACCAGACTGACCATGAACTTCAGGTTCTGTAAATTGCAAATTCGACCTAGATCAACTATGAACTGGGTTAAGTTGTCTTCATGAAAGTTGTAACCCTTTGTCTGAGCTTCGAAATGGTATATGGTTCACCCCAATTTGATAAACGTAGCTCACGTTGTGACTAAAATACTATAAGATGTCAAATCTGCTGTTTAGCTTTTTGCCTTCAAAACTGATTTCCAATTGTATTATTACACTTGTGTTGTAATTGGATGATTGTGGAGCCTAATTGAAGGGCTATGTTAGTAACATTACTTATGTGTGATTGTGGGGCTGAATTGAGAAGTAAGGAAGCCATAAATGGCTGGAAACTAGGTAAACACAAAGGACGTGCTGCCCAAATTTGCACTCGAGGGTTAAGTAGAGATACTCGCGACTTGAGTAAGGATTTGAGGACGAATCTAACTCGGATTGTCTAGATTATTCGAGTCCCCTTTAGTGGAGGTATATAGGTTGGATTTCGGCCGAAACTTGTACCCTTGGAAAAATGACATTTACGACTAATAGAAATACGTTTTCCTCATTTCTTCGACTCAAATGGTATTTCAACGTATAATTGCTTCAAAGTTTCACTATTTGAAAAGCGAGCAAGAGTTTTACGAATATTCCCTAAATGAGTTTCAATTACTTGATTCTCGTTAAACGAAACGTTTAAATTTCGAACCTTAGTTAATTTTCAAAGCTCTTAAACAATGTTTTCTCACAGATTTGGACTCCAAATACGGAGTAATACCCGAACGTGACCCATAAAGGCACTACATCTATTGGTGAGTGCTTCCAAATACTTGATTGCACTTGGCACTTGTTTTTAATACTTGAACAATGTGATTACATGATATATGAGTGGATTGATAGGGCAAGCGTGTACTTTATCGCACTTGCCCTAATGTGATTTGTTCTTGGTCATTGATTTCAGTTGAATTGATATACATGCATATGAATTGTATCTTGTCTGGAATTCCAAAAACCCTGTGGCTAGTTAATCGAGTCGAGCCGGCAAGGGCCTGGTCGATTAGATAACGAACCCTGGATAGTTAGTGTTGTCGAGTGGAGTGTTATCTCCTCGACTAATCGGTATACTCGAGTATTACCACCAGTGTTTATCTTGGAGTTCGGGCCCGGTAAGGGGTTTGGTTGGTGGACGGAGATTGGAGTTAAGTGGTGTACTACTGGACTAGTTACCTTACTTGAAAGTTGACGGAGTGTCAACTACTATTTGATCAAACTATGGTGGAACTGGTTACCAAGGCAACTGTATCCTTTTACGTGAAATACTAAAAATGAAATGTTGACTGTACACTTTGTATTGCTCACTATTTCACTATTATGTTACATTCACTGTTAATTCATGGTCAATTTACTATTTGGAACATCACTGAGCTTTAGCTCACTCTGTTAGTTTTGTTTTCCTTACAGGGGGTACGAGCGAGGCGTGAGAGTTGTAAAGACTAGCGTAGTCTAGTAGTTTTGAATTTTGAAATTGTACTCACGCTAGCTGTGAGGACCCGTAAATTCCCTTATTTTATGTCATTTAATTCTATTTCTTTTCATGCATTTTCTTTATTTTATTTTACTACCTTAATTTTCTAGACATTTTATAAGTGAATATAATTTTCTAAAGCATTTTTCTAGTATAAGTTAGTTCGGGTTAGTTTGGAAGTGTATTAAGGACGTGAGACCCGCTAGTGCGATATAATTTTGCCGATTAGGTGATGAAGTATTAAGTGATATTATTTTACAAGGTGCTAGGAGATGATTAGAAGTTAGCTAGATAGATTAACCATTGGAAGAAAGAAGATAAGCTTGAAACCCTAAAAGACGCCACATGTCGCGACTCGATTCGAAGTTGGACTTGACCAACCTTTCTTGCCATTACTAAAACCTAATTTTGACCAAAAATCATCTTCATTTCTTCACCAAGCTGGCCGAAATTTTTAGTGAGAAAAAGGAGAGAGAAACTTCATCTTGCACCATCCTTCTTGCTCCAATCTCCAACCATAGATCTTGCAAACCACTCCATAAAAGTGCTAGTTAAGGTAGTTTCCAAGGTGGTTGTGGAGTTAATTTGGGAGGAAGAAGCCTAAGCTACCATTTTTCTTGAGGATCCAAGGTACTTTGTCAAGAAATTTCCCCTTTGTTCTTAATAATGGTAAATTAGTGGTTCTTAGAGGCTATATATGCTATTTTGTGGAAGATTTTCTGGTTTGAGGTAGAGTTTTGATAAATTTCAGATTTAATGGTGATTTTTCTGTCCTTATATGATGAGTAATGGTTAGCCATGATTTCCTAGCTTTAACATGTGAAATATCTAGTGTTTAAGTGCTAGTTTACTTTGCCTAAAGAAATTCCAGCTTATGTGCACAATTTCCAGCTTTAGGGTTTCTCAATTAAGCTACTACGTGGTTGTATTTGAAGGGTATTGTGACCCTAATTAAGTGTGTTAAATGGTTTGTGATTTGTATGTGAAATTGTGGCTGAAATGAGATGAGAGTTGGGTGTTGATATTAGGTTGGAAAAGTAAAGGAAAAACAAGGGAAGTGCTGTCAAAATTTTCGCAGGAACCCTTGAGCAGTTTTGGAAATTGGCTATATCTTGTTGTAGAAATATCAGAATTAAGTTCCGTTTATTGCGTTTTAAACTAGATTCATAGAGTTATGAGCCGTACAAATTTCAGACCCTAGTTCTGTCTGTGTGATTTATGGTGATTTTTTCAAAGTTGACTGAAATTACATGCCTGTTCTGTCTTTTACTGGATGAAGCTGCGACTTGAGGCTCGAATTTGACTGACTTGTGATCTGAATCTCATAAATGTGTCTTCTGAGAAATTATACCCCTTTGAGTCTATTTTCCGACGGTATAAATTTTATCAATTTTGGACTTAAGAATCGTGAGATATGATTTTCAAGTGATGGTGCGCAAAACTGGAAAATCCTGTTTTCCTCAAATTATTCTTACTTTCATTTTACACCTTAAGTTTGGAGTTAGTAGATCATTGTAGGTATGGTTTTGGGTAGAAGCGAAGGGTTTTTGGATCGTTCATGTCTTTAGGACCAACTACTACATTTTCACTCCAAAACTATACTTTTGTATTGCTTTGGTAAATTACTTGGTTAGGCATATGACTCGTAACCGAGTCTCAATTGTTTTACCTTGGTGGTTTAGGACGTGCCGGTGATCCCAGTACTTCGGGAGGAAACGTTTGAAGTTGTTTGGTTGAACTGGTGAGTGTACCACTCCCTTAAATCGGTGCTTATCTGATTTATCTGTACTTGCAATTTGCAACCTGATTATCTGTGACTTCTGTATACTTTGTACGAAACGAGGGTGTACTTTATCACACTCGTTTCTCTCATCTGTTTATTCTGGTTCCTGTATACTGTATAAGTCTGTACTTGTTCTCTGTATCTGTTCTCTGTATTGTTGATGTCGTTTGGATGGTTGAGTCCAACGACCATTCCATGACCTTGAGCTCAAGACCGGGGGCTAGTTACTCGAGTCGAGCCGGCAAGGGCCTGGTCGATTAGATAACGAACCACGGTAGTCCACTTCTAGGAAATCTTTGGGTATTGGAGACTCTGGATTTCCGGTATACTCGAGTATTACCAACCACTGTTACTGTTGAGGTGTTCGGGCCCGGTGGGAGGTTGTTTGGTGGACGGAATCGGCGTTAAAGTGGTGCTCTACTGGATGGGTTACTTTATTTGAAAGTTGATGGAGTGTCAACTCCTATTTGATCAAGCTCCGGTGAAGCAATGAGAACTTTGGCTCCTGAGAGCCACCTGTATCCTTTCCACATGAAGTGTTTATTTCTTTCCCTATCTGGTGTGTATAACTGCATAATTGAAAAGTGAAATGCCATGATTCATGACTACTTGTACTTTTGGTACCTCATTGAGCGTAAGCTCACCCCCTTCCCATTATCTTGTTTTCCTTACAGGGAACAACACTTTTGAACCGTGATTTTGAAGAAAGGGTCGAGCTAGTGTAAATGTTCTTTTGTTACGCTCTTTTGTAACCAAAACCCTAATTGCTTTTAATCAAGTATCACGTTTTGATTTGTAAAGTTTTCTATATATGTTTATAAGTGTTTAATCATGTACATTAAGTGTATTTGTTGAGATGCTACTTGTAACCATTGGACGATTGGACGATTGGACGAGCGCGGCGTTTGGGCAAGGAAAGAAAGTTGCTGGCGGGAACTATTAATCAGAATCCGGCCGAGTATCTGGCCGGATATCTGGACGGATTTGCAGGGGATTTTGGAGAGTTTGGGGTTGAGCTACTGCCTCCAATCCGGCCAGGAGTCCGGCCGGATTGTGACGTGGCAGTCACTGTTCATTTTCAGTTTCATTTTCGATTTTCGTTATCATGGTCGTTGACACCTTTAATGGTTGTATTATCATTCGGAACGTTTTAAGTGTTGTGTGATTCGACATCGTAGTCCTGGCGAGAGTTGGGCAGGCGGTCCGCCAAATCCTTTGGTTCGCCTTAGGGGAAGGTGGGGCTGTCACACTAGCACCCGACTAAGGTTGTTTGTACTTAGTTTGTAAACTCGTTAATGTATTTGGGAGTGTATGAGCCTTGTAGTTGGACCTGAACATCAATGTATATATCAAGTTTGAATATGTTGTGTTATTTAGTTTCTATGGATGTAAGTTATTATCTCGAGACATGAGTGAGTGAGTCCTAGCAAGAGTTGGGCAGGTGACGCGCTAAACCCTAGGGTACGTCCTAGGGGGAGGTGGGGTCGTCACACCATGATACGACACACTCTTTTGCCAACCCTAGATTTATGAATGGGGTAGACGTGAGGCCGATTAAGTTACCCTATGACTTGGAAGTTAAAACGCCTATTGGGGATCAAAGTTTAATTGCTATTTGGGTGAATAGAAATTGTGAGATATGAGTTGGAGAGTGTAAGTTGTTGATCGATTTGATAAACCTAGCTATTAAAGGTATGCTGTTATCCTAGGTGTAAATTTCGAGGACGAAATTCCTTTTAAGGAGGGGAGGATGTGAGGACCCGAATTTTACTTACATTTATTTTATTTTACTGGCTTATTTAATTATTTATTCAACTGTTTTCTCCGAATAATTTATTTCAACCATTTTAAATCCATTTACATGGAACAATGCCTTACTTATATTTTTTAAAAATGTCTCGTTAGCAAATTTAATTTTCCTGCGACGCGTTCAGTAAAGAATAGCGAATACACGTTTTTTTGAAACGATATTCGATCCGGGAGTGCAATAATCTTGGAGAATTAAGAATGATCATAGTAGACTAAGAAAAGTTAATTGAGGGATTAGAGGTGAGTGAGTTCAAATTAAGATTTTACCGCGCGCGCGTCGAAAGTTTCTCGAAGGTCGCACCGCGCGACTAATTGGAGATTGGAGGATTTAATACTAGACTAGTAAGTGTGAATAATTACAATGTTAGAGGAATTACCTTGGAGGATTAGTGTATAAGTGTAACAAACAGGAGAGAAAATGGTAGTACGAAACTCTATTTCGCACTATTAAGAGTTGACTTTGTGCACCATCTTAAAGTAACTTTTTCCATTCTCTCTCTCCAAGTTTTCATCACACAAAACCCTCATCTCTCTCACCTCATTCGGCCGAACCAAAAGAAAAGAAAAGGGAAGAAAGAAACTTCATATCCTAGCTTCAATTTGGTTTGCAAATCAACATCCAACCATCAAACTACTTGGAATCTCACTCTTTCTTGGAGATATTTTGGTGAAACATCTGATATTCATCTAGGATTTAAAGGGTAATCACTTCACTCCTTTATTCTTTCAATTTTTACAAAGATTGATGGTTAGAATTCATGGGTTTGAAACCCTAATCGCGTTTATAGGCTAGCGGACTTGAGAAACTTTATTTCTCGCTTTAAATTGTAAGCTAGCGGTCTTGAGTTGGATTTTAGGTAGCTGACTTGAGGCTTGATTACTTGATTATTGTTGTTTATGTGATGGATGAGATGATTATGGTTAGAAAGTGGAGAGAAAGTTGGAAAACTTGTGAAAAGAAAGCTGGCCGAAATTCTGTTATGTTGTTCTGCTTTTAATTTGAAATTTTGATGCTTGGTTGGCTGTTAAATTGATGTATATATGTTGTATTATGTGTGCAGAAAGTGTCTTTCGAAAATCATTTCAAATGGTTGCATAAAACTTGAGTTTTGGTAAAGTTTGAAATCTGGAAATTCGCTAGCAGGGTAACCAGACAGTGGTTCTTTGTTCGAACATAACTCTTTGTAAAAAAAGTCAAAATTGAGTGCCATTTGTGGCATTGAAAAATAGACATTCAGGGCTTTTAAACGGTATAAAAATCCACTGCTAGTTCATTTCGAGTAAACCGTAGCGAATCGGTAAAATAGACTCTCCTGTTATGCCAGTCTGTCCCGAATGAAACTGGGAAGCTGCATCTTGTGGCTCGATTTTGTCCCACTTGTGAAAGATTTTCGAAACAATGTCTTCTGATGAATTGTCGTATTTTGAACCTAGTTTCTAACGCCATAAACCATTCTCAATTTGGATTTGTATAGAGTTAGATATGGTTTGATTTCGAAACTACGACAAAGTTGGAAACTGGAAAATTTTCTCTTCCCTGTTGATCGAATGGCCAAGTCTGTTTTGGTATGTTATATTTCGAAAATTTTAGTGTCAATTACCCATCAATTGCTCATTAAATTTTTCTGGAATCTTGGTTTCCTTGGACAAAACTTGTGAAAAGAAAGAAAAGTAGGGTTGGCAGATTAGCTTTGAAGAATTTCATAAACTTTGGTCATTTTTTTAACTGCCTTCCCGTGTGATTTTTTCCCTAAATTTTGATAGAGAGATAGTCCACATATGGAAGTTTAAGTGTACCAAATTTGGCATAATTTCAATACCATTCCAATACCCAAATAATGCCCCAAAGATTACTCTTTAAAACTGGAAAATCTTCTAAACTGGTTGCCAAAACCAGTCGACTTTAAACTGTTATATCTTGTTGCACAAAACTCCAAATTTAGCTCCACTTGTTGTGTTTAAAACTTTATTTTGAACTCTTATTGTGTTATAAATTTCAGAGACCGATTCACTTCCTATGAATTTTACTGAATTTCCAAACATCGCTGAAAACCAAGACAGGTTCTGTCTTGTCTTCATGAATCCGCAACTTTGAGCTGAAATTTGAATACTTTCTGGCTGGAATCTTGGAAAAGTGTCTTTTGGGAACTTTTAGTACTTTTAATCTAGTTTCCAACGGTATAAAATTTTCCATTTTTGGATGTACCAAACTCAAGATCTAATTTTCCAAGTTTTGTCGCGTAAAGCGGAAAATTTCCGATTTCGTAGGAAGTGAGTTTTTAAGAACTTTTCATTTCCTTTCGATATTGATAGTCCGTTTTAAACCCGATTTCATGGAGGATGCAAGTCTCTCTTGTGACTTTAAATCCACACTTTTGAATCTTGAATTTCAATAAAGTAAAGTTCTTTTGAGACATTGTTCTAAGTTTAAGCAAATGCATTTTCTTCCTTGTATGTTAAGTGATTGTGAGTATATGTGAGTGATAATTGATCACTATTTCTTCAGGCGCTCAAGAGGATATTGAAGGAAACCTCGGAGCGGAACACTAAAGAACTTTAATTACTCACTTATTTTGAATTGGTGAGTGTCAAGTGCATGAATTGTTGCTATATGTTCGAATGGTTCTTTGTTTATTAAGTATTTTGGAATTGTCGAGACGAGTGTGTACTTTATCGTACTCGTTCTCTTTTAAGTGAATTTATAATTGAATTGTGTGAAGTGAAAATTATATTTGTATTGAAGCGATGTCGATTGGAGTGAATCTCATCGACTTATAATTATATTTGTGTTGAAGCGATGTCGATTGAAGTGAATCTCATCGACTTATATTTATAATAGTGGGGGACGCCCAAACTCATCGGCCGACCTTGCGACTCGAACCGGCATGGGCTTGGTCATGAAACTTGGTTGGTCGTGAAACTTGGTGAGCCATGAGAAAATTCATAAGCTTGATCTATTTGAGAGATCTCGTTTGGCATACTCGAGTAGTATCGCCTTATATAAAAGAAGTACAGGCCCGGAGCAGGGGGTGTAACGGTGAACGGGAGTGTGAAGTAAGTGGAGTTCTACGAATTTAATACCTACCCGGTTGATGGAGTGTCATCACGTGGAGGTATTGGATCGAGTCTCGGCAAAGCAAGTAGAATCTAGCTCCTGAGAGCTCCCGTATCCTTATTGAGTGTGTTTATTGTTAATTGTGAATTACTTGAACTTTATAGCTTTATTTCCTGTATAAATATTGTTGTTACTTGATCTATGTGTTTGCATGCTTTTCTTGGTCTCACTGAGCGTTCATTCACCCCATTAGTTTGTTTTCCTTAACATGAGTTCGGGATGGAAAGATTTTTGGGAAGCCGACTTGATTACTTTTGATTAGAATTTTAGATGTAATTGATTAGTCGACTTTTGGTGGTTGTAATTTTGGGAATGTTGATGTACCTTTTGGAAACTGATGATGTAAGATTTGAATGTTCCATTAAGGAAGCGACTTTTCTTCATTTCGACTTTTATTATTGGTTGTTATCCTTTAAGTTTGAATTAGACTTGTATCGAGTCCTGGTGAGAGTTAGGCAGGCGTTCCGCGGATACCCTTGGATTCGCCCTAAGGAGAAGTGGGGGCGTCACATTTTCCCTATCTCTCAGCCCTCTCTCTCTCCTTTCCTCTTGATTTTGGTTGTTTTATTTATTTATTTTTTAAGGCAAGAAAGGAAATATTAAATGATAAGAAAACTTGGTCAAAGGTCTCCCTTGATTCCTATGGTGACACCTGTCACCTTCTAGAACTCTTTAACTCCAAGTGTCCTAACACTTGTCACCTTCTAGAGCTCTCTAGCTCCAAGTGTCACAATTCTCTCTTTTATTGCACTAAAGTCCTTTTTTTTTCCAAAAGTTCCTTTTACACCACACTAAAAAGGAAATTTTTATTTTACCCCACACATTAACATTCACATGTAAAATTTAATAAAAATATTATGGCAAAATCATCATCAAATCAATAAATAACCAAATAGATGACTAAATAAATAAAGTACCATGTAGTTAAACTAGATAAATTAGCAAATTTCTAGGTTCTCACAAGATCTCCCATCTAGCTTTTGCAGATGACATTGTCATTTTCACGAGGGAAGATCGGCGAACTTTGATGCAATTAATGGGTTTTTTGGAAACCTATCAGAATGGGTCGGGGCAGCAAGTTAAAACGAATAAGAGTTTTTATATCATCTCGTCGAAGTACACCGCAGCCAAGACGCGTTACATAGCTCGACTAACTGGATTTCGACATCACAAGCTCCCTTTTGTGTATTTAGGATGTCGGTTGTTTAAGGGAAGGTGCAAAAAGGAATATTTCCAACATTTGATAAATAAAATGCAGAGTAAGGTGGTGGGCTGGAAGAGTAAAATGTTATCTACTGGAGATCGCCTAGTCTTCATAAAACATGTTTTGGTTACTATACCTCTACACACCTATGCTGTTTTTAGAGCCTCCAAAAAGTGTAACACGTCAAATCAAGCGATTAATGTTGCATTTTTTCTAGGGTGAGGTGGATGGCCATGGGATGAGACATTGGAGAAGTTGAAGCAGGTTGTGTGTCCCAACCGACCAAGACGGGCTAGGGGTTTCTCGGCCCAATGACGTGTTAGCGGTGATAGGTCATAATTTGTTGCTAAATTTATAATTATTCTCCCCTTGATTTTAGCCAAATATTGTTTTAATAATCGGATTCCACTTATATTTGGTATTTTGTGTTTATTTCAGGAACGGGAATGAAAAGTGCTTAAATGGAGATTTTCTAGTGAAAACATCTCACGGTTGCACGTGGGCGCCCCTAAACTCACTGCTCAAAATCGGATAGTCAGAATTGATATTTGGCAGTCTCCCAAGCCGAGTCAACTTCCTAATTTGTTAGCTGCCAGGACCTTCCTTATTCCGCGGGGTCGCTCTAAAGAAAAAGGAAAGTTTGAGGAAATTGATTTGTAATAGGATTTTCTTTTAGGAATTTGATTGGTATTAGAAAACCAATCAATTAAGAAGTCAAAAGAGGAAACGAGGGATTGATATGGAAGCGAGGGAACAATCTGGAGGGGAGTGTCGTGACTCTTTGGGAAAGAACGGCTACTTGGTCTTTTCTCCTAAAAGGAGACAACGGCCTTCTTGCTCCTTGGCTTTTGTTTTTTGGCGAAATTGTAAAAGCTTTGGCGTTGGGATTTTTTTCCAACGATGAGCCACTAATCTTCTTTTCTAGTTGAAGGTCAATTTGAGGACTCGGTTCCAAAGATCTATGAGATCAAATTATTTTACTTATTTCTTTTATTCATTGGTATTTGTACATTTTTTGATTTAATTTCTTATGCTTGTTATGTTATTTGAATGTCAAGGGTCCGATATTCGAATTAACCTAATAATCTACTGCCAGATTAATTGATTGAATCCGTAATTGTTCAATTGATTAATACCAGTGGCGACTAGCGTGATTGGTTTCATGTTAGGAAAACGTGTGATCTAATTTAAACAAACCCTCGTTGCGTGTTCGTTAGTTAGGGTTGGGTTTTTCTAATTCTTATTGCAATCGAGAAATTAAATCCTATGGTCGTACGTAGGGTTATTTCTTGGTTAGGGAAATAGTTAATGGTCGTACCTTGACTATCGAAAAAGTAAGGAAAAACTAGTTGTTTATCGTGTGTATGACAACTATAACCAATCTATTAGTGAGTAATTGAATTATCTTTGCATCGATGATCAGTTGAATGGACCGTGTCTGAAAAGTTGCACCTTTGGCTAGAATCGTATTGGTTATTGATTAATTCCCGTTTATTTCCGTTAGCTATTTCATTAGTTGGTTAATTACTTATTTTATATTTTCTAAAAATTCCCCATACTTCGGACTCTGGAAGAAACTGTGACGACCCCACCTCCCTCAAGGGCGTACCCCAGGGTTTAGCGGACCACCTGTCCAGCTCTCGCCAGGACTCGCTCACTTATTTCGGATAAAATAATTCACAACCTCGAACGGGAATGGAACAATGGTTTTCAAATTTGGAACATACAAATACATTCATTTCCGTCTCAAATTTCCATACAATCCCAAATACATTAAAGATTGGAGTTCCAAATACATTCAACCCTAGTCGAGCGACTAGTGCGAGTACCATTACAAAATTTCCAAAAACTAGACTAAGCTAGCCTGTACCAGTCCTCACGCCTCGCTCGTACCTCCTGTAAGGAAAACAAATGGCGTGGAATGAGCTAAACGCCCAGTGAGGTTCCAAATAGCAAGTTGACCATTATTTAAAAGTACAAATATCCCTGTAGCAAAATAGCGAGCATAACACGTTCATAAAAGTGAGCAATAACACTTCAAGTAGCAAATCTCAAATGAGCGAGTGTAAAATTCTTTTTCTAAAAGAAGCAATAACACTACGAATAACAATCAGAGGATAAGGATACAGATGGCTCTCAGGAGCCAAATTCCCATTGCTTCACCAGAGCTTGATCAAGTATTAGTTGACACTCCGTCAACTTTCAAGTAGTAACCAATCCAGTAGTACTTCGCTTAACTCCAATCCGTCCACCATTCAACCCCTTACCGGGCCTGAACACCAACTAAACACTGGTGGTAATACTCGAGTATATCGATTAGTCGAGGAGATAACACTCCACTCGACAACACTAGATACCCATGGTTCGTTATCTAATCGACCAGGCCCTTGTCGGCTCGACTCGATTAACTAGCCAGTGGGGTTTGGGTTCCCAAGAAGTCGATGAGATAACATCTCCAATCGATTGAATCAAGATAAAAGTACGGAAACGGGAATGAGAGGCACCTCCCACTCGGATTGAGTGTGGTACATGCTGCCGCTCAACACTTACAAATCAAGCACAAGTATATCAAGTCAATTGCACCAATAAACAAGTACATATCACATTAGGGCAAGTGCGATAAAGTACACCCTTACCCGACCATACCAATCACATTTCATTCGATCACATTGGTCAAGTGTTGAAAACAAGTGTCCAGTTCAATCAGGTATTTGGAAGCACTAACCAAAGATTTAGTGCTTTTCAAAAATCACGCTCAGGTGTAACTCCTTGGTTGGAGTTCAAATCTGCGATACAATATCATTTAAAAGTTTGAAATCAACCAGGGTTTGAAACTTAAGAGTTTCGCTTCAAAAAGATCAAGTAAATGAAACTCATTTAGATAGGGTTCATGTTACGTATCAAACTCTAGAAAATTCATGGCTCGCTCTTTTGGTTTTGACAATGAAACGATTAAAACTTTGGAATTCCCATTTGAGTCGAAAAAACGAGGAAAATGTATTTCTATTGGTCGCTACTTTCATTTTTTCAAGGGTATGAGTTTCGGCCAAATTCCATCTTATATACCTCTACAAAAGAGGACTCGAATACCTTAGACAAATTAAGTTCAATTCGTCTTCAAATCTTTGCTCAAGTTGTGAGTACACATTCCTAATCCTCGAGTGAAAATTTAGGCGGCATGCCCTTTGTATTTAGCTATTTTCCAGCCATTTATGGCTTCATTGTTTTCCTCAAATCAGCCCCCAAGGTCACACACAAGAAATGTTACTAACATAGCCCTTCAATTAGGCTCCAAAATCATCCAATTACAACACAAGTGTAATAATACAATCGGAAATCAGTTTTTGAAGGCAAAAAGCTAAACAGCAGATTTGACATCTTGTAGCATTTTGGTCACAACTGGAGTTACGTTTATCGAATTGGGGTGAAAATATACCGTTTCGAATCTAAGACAAAGGGTTACAACTTTGATGAAGGCAACTCAACCCAGTTCATAGTGTATCTAGGTCAAATTTACAAATGACAGAACCAGAATTTCACCATCAGGCTGGTTAACAGCACTGTGTTCAAATGACAATAACTCAGGCCTACAAAAGTCCGATTGAGACGTTTTCAGTTGTGTTGGAAATCTAAAACATAGCACTACAACTTTTGTGTTTTGGCCAAAGGCTAGTTTCATACGGATCAAGGTGGAAAAACGAGGCAGCATGATGAAATGTCAAACCTGTCCACAGAGCTCTACCTATGGCAGTCAAGGGTAGTTTCATCATTTCACATGTTACGGTACTCCGATCGAGCTGAAATTTTACAGGCAGCTATAAAAACTCATTTCCTACAACTTTTATGTTTTAACCTAAACCTAATTCGGCCTCCATCATGTCCGAATGTAACTGGTCAGAGCAGGGCAGTGTAAGAACTCAAATCTGGAAATTAATGAATTCAAGGTGGTAAACTTCACATTTCTAGCTTGAACCACTACTTCAACCTCCTATACAAGATTATAGACACCATATGCCATCTAAACAATCAGAAATACAACTGAATAATACAAACCCTACTCAAATAAACCACCATAATCATCAAAACTACTTATATAACTCTCACTAGCCAAGAATTTAAGTTGCTATACCAACTAAACAAGCTTAAGGGAAAGTAAATGGAAAAACCAGCCTTAGTACCTTGCTCAAGATGCTTTCAAGAGAAACTTCAACCTTTCCTTCCAAAAATTTTGCCACACAAAGCTTTAATCTTCCCTAAAGAGCAACTTGTATGGAGTGGTTTGCAAGATTTGCGATTGGAGTTCAAGATTGAAGCAAGAAAGGATGGTGCAAGATGAAGTCTTTCCTCTCTTCTCTCTCCCTCAAGAATCGGTCAAGCAAGGAAAGAAATGCAGAAAATTGGGTCAAATATTTGTTTAGGAAAGTTAAAACAAGTTGGTCAAATTCCAACTTCCATAGGTGTCATGACACTTGTTCTTTTTTCTAGACTTTTCTCTCATTTCTTTTGGTCAAATATTGTGGCTGATTTAAGAGATATTTTTAGGATTAATTAGCTGAAATAAAGTGAGAAGATTAAGGTAATAAAGTAGTGGTCAAGTGGTGTGTTCAATCGGTAGTGAACGGTACACGTCAGTTCACGCCGTTTTTCCTTAACTCGCGCGTACTAGGGTTTTCACTTATAATTCACTAACTTATTATTATTACTTCTAATCACACATTTAATATCATCTAAAACTCACTCTTAATCACTAAATTTAGTACACACTCTGAACCGATTACTCATACTACGAAAAGACGTAAAACCCTAGTTTCTCGTAACGGTGAAAAGTAAAAGGGTAACCCTTGGTTCTATGATTATTTGTAGCTAGTGGAGAAGTGAATGAGTAGCACAACTATTGTAAAGTAATAATTTCCAAATTAAAGGGAATTTTAAGAAAATATAAGGGATTTTTACAAGTCCTCACAGAAACGAATTATCCCAGTCCCTGAGGAGACGACCCTGCTTGCCACTATCTATGAGTTAATAATTTTTTGTCAGCTAGTCAATTCTGGTATGTTGGATTAAGCAAATTCTTCGGAGTTAGGGTGAATCAAGTATCCAATTGCACATCCAGAGTCCCTGCTCCAGTACCTGGAATTGATTGTTGACTGCCTTTTAGTGAATAGTTAGGTTTTTCTTATTGCAAAGGCTCGACAACCTGTCAATTTTTTGCGCCGTGCCGAGGACTGGCGTTAGTTAATTTGTTTTTCTTTTTGAGTTCATTTCTTTTTAATTTTTTGGTATTTGTTTTTCAATTTTACGCCCCATCCCTCTTGTACAGGTGAATTAAGTTTTGGCCATGAGATAGAGAAGACTGTGCATAGTGCCAACTCGAGTGATTCTGATCAAGAAAATGTCGCCATGACTAATGCTCGAATTTTAAGGCAGTTGGCTGCTCCAAACTTAAATCAGCAGTCATTATGCATTATCTTTCCAAATTTAGATGATAATACCCCTTTTGTATTAAAGTCTGGTCTAATTCACCTTTTACCTTCTTTTCATGATTTTTTAGATGAAGAGCCCTACAAGCACTTGCAGGAATTTGATATAGTATGCACAAGTATGAAACCCTCCGGGATTATTGAGGAGCAGATAAAATGTGAGCATTATCTCTTTTCCCTCAAAGACGCAGCAAAAGATTGGTTGTATTATCTACCACTAGGTAGTATAGCAAACTGGGACCAGTTAAAGAAGAAATGTTTAGAAAAATATTTTCCTGCATCCAGAACTGCCAGTCTGAGAAAGGAAATATGTGGCATTACTCAGCATCCGGGAGTCTCTCTATGACTACTGGGAGAGATTCAAGAAGTTGTGTACTAGATGCCCCCAACACCAGATTAGCGAGCAGCTCCTGATTCAATATTTCTATGAAGGTTTGCTATATACAGATAGAAGTCTTATAGATGCTGCCAGTGGAGGTGCTTTGATGAATAACCCCAAGATGCTTGGGAATTGATAGAAAGGATGACAGAAAATTCTCAACAATTTGGCACAAGGGAGGATGTCCATACTCGTCGAGTAAATGAGGTAAATGTCTCATCAATTCCACAACAAATCTCTGAATTAACTTCGGTTATTCGACAGTTGGTTGTAGGAAATTTGCAGCAGGCCAAAGCATGTGGTATTTGTAAGGACACGAGTCATCCCACAGATTGGTGCCCAGTGTTACAAGATGAAGGAGTTGAACAAGTGAGCATGGCTGGCAACGTGCCCGCGCCTTGTAGGCAGTGTGACCCTTATTCCAACATGTATAATCCGAATTGGAGAGACCATCCGAAAACGGATCTAAAAATGCAATTGAAAAGGAAGTTGAAGTGCAAGAAATGAAATCCCAACATCAAATCACTCAAGTGAATGAATCCGGTGAACATTTTTCAAATGCGGTGACATCTCCTCCATTCCTTAATCAACATTCTCCTGACTCTTATTCTTTAATTCCTGTTAGTTAGATTGACTTTATTATACCAGAAGATTTTGGGTTTCATGACAGGAATAAGTTAAGAATTTGCGATGGCAAAATATCTCGAACCAGTAAGTGCTCGTGATAGAGGAGTGGTGAAGAATTAAGGTCATTACTTGTTTGTTGGCGCCATCTATTAATCCATGGAAGACCGTACCTCGTGTGCTCAATGATTACTCGATTTACGAGGGTTATCAGGACTACATAGAAGATGAAGCACTGAAACGAAGCTACACGATTTTATCCTCCGTGAATAAACATGGCAATATCTAGCCAAAGACATTAAAGAAAGGCGCTTATTGGGAGGCAACCCAATCCATATTTTTTTAGTTGTTCGTTAAATGTTTTTTTTTTGTGTTTCAATATGTTTCTCTCAGATTTTTTATATTTGGTGGTTTAATTTTTCATTGTTGATGGTTAGCAGGCTTCTTATCGTTATGACGTGCCCACGCCAAATGGGCCACACCTAAGGAAGACAATTTTTGTCTACGGACAGAAAACTTTTCAATAGTTAGACGTGCCCACGCCAGGTGGTCACGCCTAAAGCATGAATTTTTCGTCGTTTTGGCAGAAGACTCAGCAGTAGTTAGGCGTGCCCATGTCATGTGGTCACGCTTAAGGAACTTAATTTTTGAAGGTTGGTCAGAAGACTTGAGGGCAGTTAGGCGTGCCTACGTCTAACGCAGCGATTCAAAAAAAAAATCCAATGGTACCCTATTCTTTTTCTCTCTTTCTTTTTCTTTCTCTTCTCCCTCCCCTTTTCTTCATTTCCTACCGCCACTGCTATCTCTCCCTCTCTCCGCGGATGTACACGGTTGCTAATCACCACTCGCACGCCATCGCCGTTGCTTGCGCCGTTTCTGCTCGTCACCATCGCTACCACACCATGCTGCCGCTGCTAGCCACCACCCATGACCATCTCCATTTTCGCTATCTGTTGGCATCTCCGATTTTGGTTTGGGGGTAGTGGAGGTCTACCATATTGGTTTCACACCACCATTCTCATCTATGCCATAGCTGCTCGAGACCCTCCACTACGTGCTCAGGGAAGTTTCGTTGTCCCTTTTGTTTCGTATTCTATTCTTTATCTCTTACATTGGGAACAATGTAAGATTTAGGTATGGGGGGAGTAGTATTGATAATATATTGGAAAAGTGTAAGTGTAGGCATTTTTGTTGGAATTTTTTGTTTGACTTTATCGAATTTTGTCCATTTTTTGCCTATCTTTGTGCATATTTGTGATTGTTCCTGATAAACGATGGTTAGATGTCTCAAAATTTTCTATTGCTAAGATTTTACACTCTAAAGTGTTAAGTATGACTTGGTTAAGTTTAAGGGTATCTCTTTGGTGAATATTTGAGCTATTGTGACTTTTGCACTTTTTGCTTAACTTTTCTAAATATTGTAAATATTTGTCTAGCATTTTTTTATGCAAATTGGTTCAACTACTAATCTTAATTCTCTATATTTAAGAAATGAAGTGGGCTTGTGTGATTTTTAATTTTAATTTGGTACTTATTTATGAATAGTATTCGACTATACTCCGCTAGTATCGTTGCCTAGTAACCAGAGGTCTTCACCACAAGTGTTGATTTTCGCGTCAAAAAGCGACGATAGCTATGAGTATGTGATTTTTAAGCGATGAGGGTTGAGTAACCAGGCTCTTTCATTTGGCAAATATCGGAGTTCGCGTCAAAATGCTTAAATGGCTAAAAACTAAGCATTCTCCCTGAAAAAAATCAAGTGTGGGGATATTCTAGAAAACAAAAAAAAAATGTGCTAATGGTGAAAAATGTAGAAGTGTTTGAATGAATTGTTAGCCCGCTGATCCATGAATTTTAATGTTGAGATTGTGCTTAATAGCCGAACCATTTGCTTATAGATGCTGGTTGAATATTTTATATTCTTAGATTAGTTAGTCATAAATTGAAAGAGTCCTTGATCTTGAAAGCTAATTGGAGAGATATTTCTTGAAAATTGCCACTAATACTTGACATATGTTTTAATTGTATCTTAGCAATAGAAAATTCGAGTAATAGCCACCGTTTGAATGTGATTGCTTGATTTGTGTTCTCATGCTTAAGGACAAGCATGGTTTAGGTGTGGGGGAAATTAATAGGTTATAATTTGTTGCTAAATTTATAATTATTCTCCCATTGATTTTAGCCAAATATTGTTTTAATTATCGGATTCTACTTATATTTGGTATTTTGTACTTATTTCAGGAACGGGAATGAAAAGTGCTTAAATGGAGATTTTCTAGTGAAAAACATCTAACGGTTGCACGTGGGCCCGCCTAAACTCACTGCTCAAAACCGGAAAGTCGGGATTGATATTTGGCAGTCTTCCAAGCCGAGTCAACTTCCTAATTTGTTAGTTGCCAGGACCATCCTTATTCCGCGGGGTTGCTCTCAAAAAAAGGAAAGTTTGAGGAAATTGATTTGTAATAGGACTTTCTTTTAGGAATTTGATTGGTATTAGAAAACCAATCAATTAAGAAGTCAAAAGAGGAAACGAGAAAAGTAAGGCCAGATTCCCGTTTGATTGATACGGAAGCGAGGGAACAATCTGGAGGGGAGTGTCGTGACTCTTTGGGGAAGAATGACCGCTTGGTCTTTTCTCCTAAAAGGAGACAACGACCTCCTTGCTCCTTGGCTTTTGTTTTTGGGCAAAATTGTAAAAGCTTTGGCGTTAGGATTTTTTTTTCCCAACGATGAGCCACTAATCTTCTTTTCTAGTCGAAAGTCAATTTGAGGACTCGGTTCCAAACATCTGTGAGATCGAATTATTTTACTTATTTCTTTTATTCATTGGTATTTGTACATTTTCTGATTTAATTTCTTATGCTTGTTATGTTATTTGAATGTCAAGGGCCAATATTCGAATTAACCTAATAATCTACTGCCAGATTAATTGATTGAATCCGTAATTGTTCAATTGATTAATACCAGTGGCGACTAGCGTGATTAGTTTCATGTTAGGGAAACGTATGATCTAATTTAAACGAACCCTGGTAGCGTGTTTGTTAGTTAGGGTTGGGCTTTTCTAATTCTTATTGTAATCAAGAAATTAAATCCTATGGTCGTACCTAGGGTTATTTCTTGGTTAGGGAAATAGTTAATGGTTATACTTTGACTATCGAAAAAATAAGAAAAAGCTGGTTGTTTATCGCGTGTATGACAACTATAACCAATCTATTAGTGAGTAATTAAATTATCTTTGTATCGATGATCAGTTGAATGGACCGTGTCTAAAAAGTTGCACCTTTGGCTAGAGTCGTATTGGTTATTGATTAATTCCTATTTATTTCCGTTTAGTTGTTTCATTAGTTGGTTAATTAGTTATTTTATATTTTTTAAAAATCCCCCATACTTCGGACTCTGGAAGAAACGAATTATCCCCAATCTCTGAGGAGACGACCTTGCTTGCCACTATCTATGAGTTAATAATTTTCTGTCAGCTAGTCAATTCTGGTATATCAGATTAAGCAAACTCTTCGGAGCCAGGGTGAATCAAGTAATCCATTGCACATCCAAAGTCTCTACTCCAGTACTTGGAATTGATTGTTGACTGCCTTTAGTGGTAGTTAGGTTTTTTATTATTGCACAAATTCGATAACCTGTTAAGTGGCTTTTGGGTGCAAGTTACGGTGGAAGCTACGGACAAGTGACTCGCTCTGGTCTCGTTATATGTTGTCCAAACACGTACCCCTAGAGGGCCACGTGACAATAGTGCCAATGGGGATTTCCATGTCGCGGATCTGGAAAAGAATACTAAGAGCTCGAGAATTTATGGAGGACAATATGCAGCTGCTGGTTTTGGACGGTAGCTCCCCTTTCTGGTTGGAGAATTGGTTGGGGACAGGACCCCTAGCCAAATACAAAGACCAGGTCTCGTTGCCAATGGCCAAAATTTCAGACTTGCTAGTCGGGGACGTATGGCATTTAGATGGCGTCCAGGCGTCACTTACAATGGAGGAAAAGTAGCAAATTCTCACCTCCCCAACTCACTTCTCTGATATCAGCGGTCGTTTAGTTTGGACACCCTCCTCCGCTGGGTGTTTCAAAGTTTCGTCAGTGCTGGATATGCTTCGGCAACCTGCTAACTCTTAATCTCACGGAAGCTAATCTGGGGATAGGCGGATTCCACTTAAGATCTCTATCTTCATGTGGCGACTACTAAATTGCATACTTCTGTTTCCGGATGTATTAAGGCAGTTCAATTTTCAACTGCCTTCAAAATGCTCCTTATGTGACAATGAAGATATGCTAGCTCACTGCTTTATTGAATGCCAAGTAGCTAGTCAAGTTTGGGCATGGTTTGAGCAGCCACTTGGCCTTCGCACAGCCGCTGCAGTTTCATTTACACAAAAACTACAAGGTTAGTGGTCATGTTCCTCAGGAAAATCACTCAAGGCCACCTTAACCCAGTTGTTACTGTCGCTTATTTGTTGGGAGCTATGGACGGGGTGGAATAAGGCTATCTACGAGGACCATTCGGGTGCCCACTGCTCATATTTGTCGCCAAATCAGTTGGTTGCTTAACGTTATTGGTGCAGCTCAACCTTTTACTACTTCCAGTCCTAATGACGTTTCTTTGCACTAGGTAGGTTCTGTTCCTGCTCTCCGGCAGTCTCGCGTAGCGGTGATGACTACTTTAGTTTTGGACTATTCCGTCTTATCCCTATATGAAACTGAATGTGGATGGCTCCTCTTTGGGTAATCTGGGTTACTCAGGGGATGGGGGCATTATACGAGATCACAACAATCAAGTTGAAGTGGGATTTCTCTTCCTTCTACGGGTTTCGTACCAACATGGAATCCGAGCAATGGCTCTTTTGGAGGGTCTCCAACTTTGGCATAGCTATGGGGTTTTCGAAGGTGGTAGTACACAGGACTCAGAATAGTTACTCAACTCGGTGCGGCAATCCTCCCCTACACCTTGGAGGATCGATGGCATAATCGGATGAATACTACAAGAGATGACCAAGGCAAAGTTCATTCTGGGGCATTGTTATAGGGAGATTCAACTCAGCAGGCAGATACTCTGCAAAACAAGTGGCTTCTACACACCAATCAGCCACTTATGATGCCGTAACGCTGCCCAAGGGGATGAAGGTTCATTTCCTGTTTAGATGCTAAGCGTTTCCTTTACATTCATTCCAAATGGTCACTTGTAAAGGAGTAGTTCTCCTGGTCCTTCCAAAGTTTAATAAAGACTAGTTTTAAAAAAAACTAAATATTGTTTATACTGTTATGGTTGTCATGAAAAAATGTGTTCTTGGTAAATATTTATAACTGCATTGGTATTTTCTATTTTTGATTGACAATTGTTGATGTTATTCCTATATAGAGAGAATTTGATTAATTTTTTTTAAAAAAACTCGGTACGAATATTGAAGAAGTTAGTTGATATACTTTGAATTCGCTTATAAATAGGATTAACTCCCCCTTGTATCAAAATGATAGAAACTAGTGATAGAAAACTAAAGTTTCAGAGTAGTTCTTTTCTTACTATTTTCTTCACTTGAGTTTCTTAGTTTTCTTGTTTTTTTTAGCATAATACCCATCACATAAATAATTGAAATCCTAACATTAGTATTAGTTTTTATAATTCTTTATTATTTTTTAGTATAAGTTTTTTTACATCAAAAATAAACCTATTTTGTTAAGTATCATATATTGATTTATCGAGGAGGGACAAATCCAAATGAGCTTGCCAAGTACTATTTTTAATAATATTTTTAATCATAGGTGTCAAAAAGAGGGATTTAAAATCTTCATAGGCAACCAACATACCATCAACAAGTTGTTGCCTACTTTTAACTGAATTTAGAAACCTCAAAAATTACCGTTAGGAAAAACCTCAAAGTCTTCAAATTTTATGTAGAAGTAAATACAGTAAATGACATTAATCCTCTCAACATTTTCTCTTCTATAACTTCTTTCATCCCTCGATATTTTACTTTTCTCTACCTAATTATGGTGCTGTAGTAAGCAATTCATCGCTTTAATCCGTGACCTAATCATTTCTGGCCTAATTTAAATTCTAGTCAGTTTATTTATTCTGCTCGCCAACTGCCACCGATTGGGACTAATTGTTGGAATTTTAATAGTTGAGGTTTTTTTTTCGGGGTTTTGCAAGAATTTTTATATTTTTGAATTTGGGTAGTTTTGTTAAGTTGAGATGGAATCAGAGTATGATATGCACGACACCAACGATGTGGAGTCTGGTGATGACGATTTCTAGAGCGGAATGGATAGCGAGGAAGACTATTATTACAACTGTGCCTAGTTGATGGCTCCGATGATATCACTGATAGTCGTGGCCTGGTCCAATTTTACTTTTACCGTTAGTTTTTTCTAGATTTTTCAGCGAGGAAGTGAATTATTATACGTAATTACAGTGCTTGTAGCTATCTTTTGTGAATTTTTTGTATCTAGTTATTGGTCTAATTTAGGTGTATTACTGTACCAGGATCCAACTTGTGTGTATAAAGGGTAGATATTAAAAGTCGTGCATTTCAAATTGTGTATACAATTTCGGTTTTCCTTTGGAGAAGTTCTAGGAGTACTAATTGTGAATAGCGTGAGCAAGCACTTGCATTTGCTACTCATGTAATTGAGTAAATTATTGTTGACTATTAGTGAAATCCACTGCATATGCTAGGGTTTTGTATTTAACAAGTGTCACATGCAAGTGCTGAAGCTCCAGTTTTATGTCGTTATACCCGTTTATGTGTGGGTGGAATTCTGATTAATAGAATTATGGAAAGAGTTTGGAAGTTAGCGTTTTTAAGCCAAATGGTGGGAGTTCAATTATGCATTTGGGTGATGTAATGGATGTGCGATTGTTGCCATGTATCAACTTTAGAGGTAATACGATATTTGTGGTTGTTGGTTAGCATAGTGTATGAGATGTATCAGGTATTTATTGTTGTAATTTTGTATTTTGGAGTTTTTAGGTTTGAGTTCTTAGCCTTGTTTGGCATGGAAAGAATGAAATTTTGGTTGGAACTAAGGGTGAGTTTATAGTGGTGAACCTTACTGTTCCATTTAGATTCTAGTTGTCTAAATGTTAGGATCTGGATGCCTCATGGAATGAATACTGTGTTGGCTTAAAGTTATTCCTATTAATTATTTCTTTGTTGAAGGTTCAGGTCTGAGGATACTAAGTCACCAACATTTCACTGATTGATTTGCCTTTTCCATTCCATTTGGAACTAAAATTAGTTTTTGTGTAATTTAGAAGAACCCCATTCAGAAGGAAGAAGATATACGTCAATGTCAAGAAGATGACATCATGAGAATTTCGACCGTTCTCTTTGTATCAACAGAAGTGGCTTCTCTACTGTTGTGGCATTATAATTGGTAAGGAACATGCTTTTTGAAGTTGTCATTTCCCTTTCATGTGCAGTTCATTGGTTTACATTTCTGTGCTAATTTCCTCTTAACATTTGTATGGTCCTTGAAATTCATCCCTAGGTTACTGTAGTCTGGTTATCATGCAAGTCTAAGTTGTTTGATTGGAGGTTCTATTTTCTGCAACCTACATTTTTTGGTCAAATGTGCTTGTTTACGAGGTTCCCTCATATATATATATGTATATACATACATACACACATGTATGTATGTACGTACATGTATGTATATGTATATGTATATGTATATGTATATGTATATGCATATGTATATGTATCTCCTATTTCTCTCAAGACACCAGAACAATAGAAAAAATGGCTTTCAAAACCAGAGAAGAAGACAGGATATTGTCCTTTTTGTAACCTAATTGTTTTAACCAATGAACATATAGAAGTGTTAATAATGTGCATAAGCAATGGTTTGCCCATGAAGAACGAGTCTGCGAGGTTGTTGGTTTATTAGAGAAGCCTGTTGTTCAATCCTCAAATGCCAAGGAGGTGAGTTTTTATGGCGATGACAACTTTATAAGTACATGTACTGTATGCATATATTTGTTTCTAATGCAGCTAATTTTTTTCATCATTGCTCTAAAATTTTCTTTTGGCAGGTTGCTTGTGGGATTGTTTTGAGAACTATCCTCTTGACAAGATAAGTGATGCTGCATGTAGTCATTCTTTTTGTAATATATGCTAGCAAGATTATTTCACTATACCATGTTCAGACTCCTTAAGTAGATTGTAGATATGTTGCACTTATATATGCTCAATTTTTAACGGCCCTAGGATTCTAGTTTTATGAGGCTTTCATTAGATAGGTTAATTTGAAACCTTTGATCAATTGGTGTATAACTTTTTGGAGGATGAGTAGGATGTTCTGTTTCTTCAGTTGAATGTGAGAATGCTAACAGTTATTCATTTTTATTATAAGGTTTAGTGTGCAATGTAAATCAAAAAATAAACTTAGGAAAGGTGAATGTTGCAACTTCTGGGACTAATTATAGAAGAAATTGGTGCACGAGGAAAGTAATGTACTGAATGTAGAGATTTGGATAAGATTGCACTCCTAGGAATGATAACCTAGGAGCCTGTACAAACTTATGCTGCCCAACAAACTGAAGGCTTTTAAGATACAAATGCAATTGAGGAGGAAGATGATAACAAAAAAGAAGAAAAAGTGAGATTGTACTGTTGCTTCATATGCGCTAATTTAAACTACCTTTTTTGTCCCTTCAATTTGAGTATTTCTATGAGCATAGTTTTTCTTTTGGTTCTCCTTTGATAGAATGAGAAGTGATTTCCAAATTCTGTTTTTCTGATCAAGATTTAAAGGCTATTCCATCAACTTATTGTGTACCTTTTTTCCTTGATTTAACCAAACTCTTTTGCTCATATTCAACCTCATGGGGTTTAGTATAAGAGTAATCTATTCAAAAGTTTTTCTTCATCACACTGTTGCACAAATGATTATATCCTAGGGAATCAAACCATTTTTAGCTGAGTGTTTATTGGTAAACATTTTTTTTTGTCAAATATCAACATTTAGATGCAGCATCTTTTAATTAAAGTGTTTATATTTAATAGGGTTCTGATTGTTTCATGTTGTCTGGGTTAACAACTATTTGTTAATTTAATTGCATCCAAATAGATTTGTTGCATAAGATAGTTACTAGAGAATAATAAGCTTTTCAGTCCAACTACTCATGTTGGGTATAGTTAATACATCCAGTTTTTCGGTGGCAACATTTTCTTTTTTGGTTGCAACAGAAAAAGTTGTTCATATCATGTCAAAAGTAATTAGTTAAGTCCTACTGAAAAATTAGTTAACATGCTCTATTTGTGATAGTTCCCTTATATTTTAAGGTCGTGATACTTTGATTTAAGTCAATGTTAAGCTGTTATATGTGCATCTCCTAAACATTTGTGCGTGTGCAAAAGAGCCAGTACAAATGGAAAGCAGAAAATAGAAAGTGTATCAATCATCAGCTTGCACATTGTTTTCAACACCTGATTAATCATGTTCAATAATTCATTACCTAGGTCTTAGCCCAAACACCCAAACTTTCCATTTTGAATAAGTTTTAAAGATTTTAGACAAAAGCTTTAGTAAAGAATATCTTTATCATAATCATCCAAGATGCATGCCTAGGTTGGCAAAGAATTCTAACTCCAATTCTATCATTTTCCCATCAATTACTGCTATGGTCTTTGTAAAACAACTTTTCTTCTTGAATGTCTTTTAAAAATGTCTAGAGATACCTTGTTGCCTCCTAAACATCATCTTGCTTTAATCTGATAAACAAGGTATTTGGCAGTGAGTTCAAGCTGATGCTAAATTTGTTCGAGCATTGTTTGTTTTGCCATTTGTGTGGGTTTTTTTTTCCTTTCAAGCATAACTTTTGCTTGGGATTTTGATGGAATTTGACTTCCATTTGTTTTTGAAGTTTTAGGAAATGCTTAAAAAGATAGAGGGGAAAAAGCATTGAAAGGGTGGTTGTGCAGATCATTGGGTTATTAATGAAGTAAGAACTTGCTTATCTAAAGCATTTTCTCATTTGGTGTAAGAATTGGATATTTTTTTTTTCAAATTTAATTCCTCATGACTTGGCAAACACTTATTATACAATTGTTCAATTTACACTAAATACTGATAATATCAAACAAAGGAAAGATAATTATACCCTTTTTTTTAATTTAAAAGTACTTAATCTGTTAATAAGTACTCCCTCCGTCTCACTTTGATAGTCCTGATTTTTTTTTCACACAGTTTAAGAAAAAGTAGTTAACTTTGTTGGAACAATCAATTTAGGTAGCTATTTTTCCAAAATACCCTCACATTAATTAGAGTACAACTTTATAGGAACTTAAATTGATGGTAAAAAAAGAATCAACTCTCATTAAATGGGGTAGGTTTATAGTAACGACAACTTACATTGAATAAGGGTATTTTAGGAAAATTAAAATACAACTACACTCTTCAATTGGGAAAGTGAACTACAATTTGGGACAGACGAAAAAGGATAAGAAAAAGTAGTTAACTTTGTTGGAACAATCAATTTAGGTAGCTATTTTTCCAAAATACCCTCACATTAATTAGAGTACAACTTTATGGGAACTTAAATTGATGGTAAAAAAAGAATCAACTCTCATTAAATGGGGGTAGGTTTATAGTAACGACAACTTACATTGAATAAGGGTATTTTAGGAAAATTAAAATACAACTACACTCTTCAATTGGAAAGTGAACTACAATTTGGGACAGACGAAAAAGGATAAGAAAAAGTAGTTAACTTTGTTGGAACAATCAGTTTAGGTAGCTATTTTCCCAAAATACCCTCACATTAATTAGAGTACAACTTTATGGGAACTTAAATTGATGGTAAAAAAAGAATCAACTCTCATTAAATGGGGTAGGTTTATAGTAATGACAACTTACATTGAATAAGGGTATTTTAGGAAAATTAAAATACAACTACACTCTTCAATTGGAAAGTGAACTACAATTTGGGACAGACGAAAAAGGAAAATAGGACTATCAAAGTGGGACGGAGGGATTACTTTTATTATTATTATTTTATTTATTTTTTTTTAAACACACTTTTTTGTTTATTGATTTCATCGGAAAGTCACATACAACAGGAAAACACAGCTAACGAACCCTCCTACGGAAGCTAGGGAGCCCTAATCTATCCATTCGGATATCCCCGCGGACCAGAGGGGGAAGCACTGCAAAGGAATCAAACACGGAGTCAGTGCCCTCCATCGCACCCAACTTAGCCAACCTGTCCGAAGGTTTGTTTGCCTTTCTATAACAATGCTTAAAGGATCGAAACAGACGCCGATGTTGCATAAGCTCGTCAAACTCCACCTGCAACCGCCAGGGGCATGCATGATCCCCAGATATGATTTGAACCAGGGATAGCGAGTCCACCTCCAGGTGCAAATCCAAAAACCCCCGAGCAATGCATTGATTAACCTTATATACTAAAGCCTTCAAGCATGGAGGCTCGTGGTGACGCCTACAAAGCATGCAAACCCAAGAAGAAAAACCCCCCCGAGAATCCCGCACCACTCCTCCTCCTCCATTCAGCCCTGGATTCCCAAGCGAACAACCATCTGTATTCAGCTTATAACCCACTCCCGGGGACATCCATCTGACAGGCAGGATAGTCAGCATCTTTTGCCGAGCCTGCAAGGCCGAGTGCAAGCTCTCCCAAGATCCGTGTGGCCATGCTAGTGATGGGAACTGAACCTGCAACAATTCCCTTGTCCGCGACAAGGTTTGGGCCACCACCGCTCCCCCAACTGTCCTCCCCCCGTGCATCACCGCCCTAGTTCGCGCCCGCCATAATTCCCAACAGATGATAGAAGGAAGGATCTGATAAACAAAGGCCAAGTACCGCTGCAGCGCGGGGCGTAACCACCACGAGACTGCCATGTGCCGGGCGTGTAGATACGTGACGACATCCCCTCTTGAAGCTCAAATGCCCTCCACACCTGCCAGGCAGTTTCCCCTGTACAGAAGAGGTGATTCAAGCGTTCCTCCTCCGGATCAGAGCAACAACAACACCTAGAAGGACCTTGGACACCAAAGCGGTGTAGCTGCTCCAGGAGAGGCAGCCTACCCGACAGCAAGCGAAACATTAAAAAAGAGATTGTGATTGGCAAGGACCTGTGCCAAATACAAGTGGAGCCCAGTTAATCCATGAGAGCGGGGTCGGACAAGCTCCAAAGCCGAGGCCAGGGAAAACTCCCCATTGGGGTCTGCATCCACACCATCCTGTCCTCCCCCTGGCACGTCGGAGGCCTACTAGCCATCACGAGCCGCACCAACTCCGGCTGCAGTGCCTGCAAGAGTGCGCGGATGTCCCAGTCCCCCCAGAAACAAAATCTACCACCTACTGATCCTGAAAAAATCTCCACCCGGTGACACAGCAGACCAGACCCTGTCCAGTTATCATGCCAGAAGTCCATCAACCCCCGCCCGCACAATCCAGCCTATGTTCTCCTCCGTGACCCCTTAGATCTCACACAATCGTCTCCAAGTATAAGAGCTTCCTAGTCTCTCCTCCGCAAGGCAAGGGTGCCGTCCCCTACAATATTTGGACGCCATAAAGGAAGCCCAAAGCGAGCGGCCTTGTCTAAACCTCCACCACAACTTCATGAAAAAGGCTTGGAAAACCTCAGTCACTCGCCGGAGTCCTAGACCCCCTTCGCTATGAGGCCGACACAAGTCCGCCCATTTCATCCAATGGAATCGAGAGCCAAGCTCTGACGAGCCTCATAGGAAGGTAGCCATGATCCGTTCCAGCTCCCGCAATACCCCCTTGGGTGGTGCCGCCGCCGCCAGTAAGTGAATGGGCATGGAGGACAACACGTGCTTCAGCAGTACAACTCTTCCCCCCGGCGATAGAATACGATGCTTCCAAGATAAGATCCTACTAACAACACCTGTGCAAACCTCCATGAAGTGCTCCTTTTTCCGTCTACCAATGAACAATGGGCAGCCTAGGTATTTGATCGGGAACTCCCCTCTTCTGAAAGCCTGTGACCTGCCTGATAAGGCTGCTGCGGCGCGGGTCGAGGCGAGGGTGCATTAAAAATCAGCTCTTTTGTTTGTTGATCTTCTGCCCCGAGATTGCACAATACTCCTCCTGGACCCGCATTAATAAGCGCAAAGAGGCCTTCAAACCACTAGTGAAGATGACCACATCGTCCGCAAAGGATAGATGGGTGACAATCGGGCATTCGGGCGGAACCTTGAAAGGATGAAACTGGCGTTGCTCCACTAAGGCGTTCAAAGCCCTCGAAAGAGTTTCGGCTCCAATCACAAATAAGGCCGGAGAAATTGGATCACCCTGCCGCAATCCACGCGTGGACTGAAAGAAGCCATGCGGCACACCATTGATCAGTACTGAGAACTAAACATTCGAGATTCAGCCGCCAGATAGCATTAATCCAAGCCTCAGAAAAACCGAAGCGCCTCAAAACCTGCAAGAGAAAGCACCACGACACCCTATCGTAGGCCTTCATCATGTCCAGCTTGATTATCATGTTATCGCCGCGGGAAGGCTTCCCAATACCCATCACGATTTCTTGTGCTAGTAGAAAGTTGTCCGAAACCTGACACCCTTTAACAAAGCCGCTCTGCTAGGAGGAGATGATTCTGGGTAAAAGATGAGCTAGACGATCCGATAGGATGCGGGAAATTACCTTTATTGATGAAATTGCACCAGGCTGATCGGGCGATATTGGGTGAAGTCCTGCAGGCAAGGAACTTTAGGGATCAGGACAATGGTCGTGGCGGTAATACTTCGAGGCAGCTCTGCCCCGCAGAAGAAGCTCAAGACAGCCCTGTAGACATCCTCTGCAATCACGTCCCAAGCAAATGTAAAGAACCTCCCTGTAAACCCGTCTGGGCCGGCCGCACTCTCCCCATTCCATTGAGAAGATTACCTCCTTTACTTCTGCCATGGTGGGGGGGTCCATCAGCCGGGAGTTATCCTGGTCCTTTACAAGCTTTGGGATAGCGTCTAGGAACCTGTAAGAAAGGAAGGGCGACTCCACCGTGAAGAGCCTTTGGAAGAATGAAATTGCCTCCCTACTGATGAGATCCTCAGACTCCACCCAGTCACCATTCGAATCACGGATCCTATGAACGATTGCCCTACTTCTCCTCTCAGCTACCACCGCATGAAAATACCTTGAGTTGCAATCTCCGTCCTTCAACCATTTGGCCCTTGCCTTCTGTCTCCAAAAGCCTTCCTCAATGGCCGACATATTCCTCAGCCTGTGAGGACCCGAATTTTACTTACTTTTAATTCAATTTTACTGGCTTATTTAATTATTTATTCACCCGTTTTCGCCGAATAATTTACTTCAACCATTTTAAATCTATTTACATGGAGCAATGTCTCACTTATATTTTTAAGACGTTCCGTTAGCAAATTTAATTTTTCGGAGGCTCATTTAGCGAGAAATAGCGAGTACACGTTTTTCGAGACAATATTCGATCCGATAGTGCAATAATCTTAGAAGATTAAAAATGATCAATAGTAGACTAGGAAAAGTTAATTGAGGGATTAGAGGTGAGTGAGTTCAAAAATTTCGCTTTATCGCGCGCGAGTCGAAAGTTCACGTATTTCGCGTCGGAACGACTAAGTGGAGATTTAAGAAACTTATACTAGACTACTAAGAGTGAATAATTACAGTGTTAAAGGAATTACATTTGAGGATTAGTGCACAAGTGAAACAAACAAGAGAGAAAAGTGGTAGTACGGGACACTATTCGCGCACTATTCAAAGTTGACCTTGGGACATCTTTTGCACCTTTTTCCCCTCCAATCTTCCAAGGGAAGGTTCACAACACAAACCCTTCTCTCTCTCCCCTCTCTTGGTCAGCCGAACAGCAAAGGAAAAGAAGAGAAGAAAGCTCTCTTCATCTTGCACCATTTTTGCTTCCATTTCCCTCACAAATCTTCACCCAACTCACATACTACTTGGATGTTAGTTCTAGTTTGGAGAAAGATATCATCTAGTGGAGTTTCTTGGAGGTTTTGTGGTGAGAAATTTCTGATTTTTTCAAGGGTTCAAGAGGTATCCACCATCTGTGAGGACCCGAATTTTTCTCACTTATAATTCTATTTTTATGGCTTATTTAAATATTTATTCACCCGTTTTCTCTGAATAATTTATTTCAACCATTTTAAATTCATTTTACATGGAATAATGTCTCGCTTATATTTTTAAAACGTTCCATTAGCAAATTTAATTTTTCGGAGACTCGTTTAGTAAGAAATAGTGAATACACGTTTTCAAGGCAATAATCGATTCGAGAGTGCAAAAATCTTGGAGGATTAAGAATGATTACTAGTAGATTAAGAAAAGTTAATTGAGGGATTAGATGTGATTAACTTAAATAAAGCTTTTACTGTACGCGCATCGATAGTTTCTCGAAAGCGCGATATATTGGAGATTTAAGGAATTAATATTTGTGAGGACTCATGTTTTATTTCTAAAATGGTTATTTCATAATTAATTACATTAGTAGTAGTTAATTATATAATCGTTATATGAATTTGTCATAAATTTCGCCTTATTGCGCGCGAATTGGAATTTCACGTATATTGAGCCGGAACGACTAAGTGGGGATTTAAGAAACTTATTCTAAACTACTAAGAGTGAATAATTATAATGTTTAAGGAAGTGCATTAGAGGTTTAGTGCACAAGTGAAACAAACCCGAGAGAAACGGACTCGAAACATGCGCGCGCGATTACTATTGATAGTTGACTTTCACCAAACTTTGGCCCCAAGTTTTATCAAGCTTCCAAGAGAAGCTTTAGCCATCAGATTTTACTCTCTCTCTTCCTCACTCAAGCTGGCCAAAACTTAGCTAAGGAAGAAGGAGAAAATTTCCACTTCATTTCACTTCCAATCTTCCAACCTTTTTACTCCAAATTCATCACACAAACTCACAACAACTTGGAGACTCACTTGGACTAGGAAGAGAGCAGCTTTCTCACGGTTTCTTGGAGCTCTTAGTGACCAGAAATTTCTTGTTTTTCATCATCTAAGAGGTGGTAATCATCTAACCTTTTAAACTTGGTTCTAGTGAGTTAAATTTGACTTGGAAGCTTGTAGCTTCATGTGGGTATCTTTATTTGGTTGAAATTCATTTGAGTGGGCTCTATGAAATCCCACAATGGACATGTTGGACTGATATGATGATTATGGGTGTTATTTATGTTGATTTAAGTGTTTAAACAATTAGATATAAGTTGAAAAAGTGGAAAGAAAATCAAAGGAAAGTTGCATGAGAAGCTTAGCTGATTCTGCCCTGTTTTTGCAAAGCCCTTGGTTCGATTTTTTTTGTGATCAAATGACCCTTGAATTTTTTTTAGATATGTTGTATAGGTTTTGTGGAAAGTTTCCACAAAACATTACTTGATTTGGTTAAGAAAAAGTTGAGTTTTGAACAAGAACAAACTGGAAATTCGCGTAACAGGGGTGTGCTGGCAGTAATCTTCAAACGATCATAACTCTCTGTTCAGATGTCAAAATCAAGTGCCGTTTGCAGAATTTGAAACTAGACACATCCAGTTTTCTAACGGTATAAAATTCATCCCCTGATTCGACTTGAGTGAGCCGTACCAGTTCTTCAAAGTTACCTGTTCTGTTTTACTCTTGTGCTAGAGAGTCAGTGATGTGCTGGGACTTGTTGCTTGAATTTGAGCTAGCTATGAACTGAATTTCAGAATTCTTTCTTCTCATGAAATGTACCCTTATGAATTTAGTTTCCAACGCCACCAACCATGCTCAATTCAAAGTTGAATTGACTGAGTTATGGCCAAATTACAGAACTGCACCAGTGATAGAAAATCCTAATTTTGGCTAACCGAATGGCTTAGCTCGAATTGGGACTTGCTATTTTGAAAATTTTGGTGTCAATCACCTACCAAATGTATGTTAGATATTTATTAGACCTTTTCTTCATAAATGGACCATGTTTGAGATGATTTCATTGGCCAAAGGTTCGAAAAAGAAAAACGGAAGCTTGAAGGCAGCTTTGTCTTCGGATTTCCTTAAACTTTGGTAGTTTAGTTAACTACCTTCCCGTGTGAATTTTCAAATGAAACTTGGTAGAGGAATATTCCTCATATCGAAGTTGAGTTTTACCAATTTTGGTGTCAATCCAAGACCATTTCGATACCCAAATGATGGTCCAAATTCGTTTTGCCAAATCTGGAAAATGTGCAATCTGTCCTTATTTTAGTTAACTTTGGACTGCTATATCTTGATGCTCGAGACTCCGATTTTAGTTCCTCTTGTTGTATTTAAAACCTTGATTGGAATTCTAATTGAGGTACAAATTTCAGAGGCTAATTCATTTTCTGTGAATTTTACCGAATTTCCAAAGTTTACCGAAAACTAAGGCTGAAACTGTCTTGGGAGTCCAAGTCAGCCCCTTTAGGCCAAAATTTGAGTGTCCTTCCATTTTGAATCTTGGAAAAGTGTCTTCTAAGAACATTTATTACTTTGAAACTAGTTTCCAACGGTACCACGTTTTCCAATTTTGGACCTACTGAGTGTAAGATATGATTTTTCAAAGATTGCACCTTAAATCTGGAATTTTTGAACTTGAAGTGAATTGAGTTTTTAGAGACTCTTCACTATCCTTCGATATTGAATGATCATTTTAAACTCGATTTCGTGAAGGAAATTAGTTTTTCTTGTGTTAATAAATTCTCACTTTTGAACCTTTATTTTGAGTGGTTAAGGTTCGTGTTTGAGGTATCAACTAGTCAAATTAAGTGTGCCTTCTTTCTTGATTAATACGTTATTGTGAGCAAGAAATACTTGTTAATTGTCCAAGCGCTCAAGGAGATTTCGAAGGGAATCTCGGTGCGGACACCTAAAGCTTTGTTTGCTCACTTATTTTGAATCGGTGAGTGTCAAGTGCATGACTTGTTGTGTTACTTGATTTATCTGCTTATATACGTGAATATCACTTGGTGAGACGAGTGTGTACTTTATCGCACTCGCTCTCATTTAATCAAACTTTACTTACATTAAACTTGATTTCCAAAGTCGATTGGAGCGAATCTCGTCGGCAAAATATACTTGTTTACGTGTGCATGTCGTGTTGTCGTGCATGTCGTGTTGTCATGCGTGTCGTGTTGTCGAGTGGAGTGAACCTCCTCGACTTATGGAGACACCCAATTCTCTTAGCCAATCTTGCAACTCGAGCCGGTATGGGCTTGGTCGAGAAGCTTGATAAACCAAGAGAATAACAAAACAAAACTTGATCTTTTGAGATCTTGTTCGGCATACTCGTCGAGTATCGCCTTTTTCGTGCGTGTTTGGTTACGGATCCGAGAGGGTGGAATGTTGGCTGGAAGTCGTAAGTGGAGCTTCTACGGACTTCAAAACCTACCTGCTTGACGGAGTGTCAACTCGTGGAGGTAGTGGATCGAGCATTGGCAAAGCATGTGGAAATTAGCTCCTGAGAGCTCTTGTATCCTACTCAAGTGTGTTTAAATTGTTAATTGTGAATTACTTGACTTTATCACTTTATTTATGGCATTAATGTTATTGATACTTGAACTACGTGCTTGCATGACTTTCTTGGCCTCACTAAATATTGGCTCATCCCATTAGTTTGTTTTCCTTAACAGGTTGGATTGGAAGCAGTTAAGGAAATGCCGACTTGAGGCACTTTTGTATTAGTGTTTTGATTGTAATCGACTAGACACTTTTGGATGTTGTATATTTTGGGGAAAGTGATTGTAAGTTTGAAATTGTGATGTAAGATTGAATATTTATGTATGAAAATGACTTCGTACCTTTATTCCGACATTCATTGTTAGTACTAGACTTTAAGTTTGAATTGGAATTGTCTCGAGTCCTGGCGAGAGTTGGGCAGGCGTCCCGTGGATACCCTTGGGTTCGCCCTTAGGAGAAGTGGGGGCGTCACACCATCTCCTTCAAATCTTTCCATTTTCTTCAAGAATGAAGCTTAGATTGCATGGGTTTACAACCCTAAGCAAGAAATAGGTAGAGGACTTGAGGAAAATCATTTATCTTGCTTTAATCACTAGGCTAGCAGTCTTGAGGTGGATTATAGGTAGCTGACTTGAGGTGTAATTAGTTGATTGTGGTTGTTTATGTGTAATTTGAGATGAATACGGTTAGAAAGTGAAGGAAAAATCGAGGACAAGCTGTGCACGAGAGCTGGCCGAAACTGTCCTGTGGTTATCTTGCTTGTATTTCGAATTTTTGTGGGTTGTTTGGCTGTGAAATTGAGTGATATATGTTGTATATTTTGTGTACAAAGTGTCTCCCAAAAATCGTTTCAATTGGTTGCTCAAAACTAGAGTTTTCGAAATTGAAAGAAATCTGGAAATGGTAATCTGGGCAGCCGAACAATACCTCTTTGTTTGAGCGTATCTCTCTGTATACAAGTTGAAATTGAGTACCGTTAGTGGCATTCAAAACTATACATTCATAGCTTTTCAACGGTATAAAAATCACTCGCTAGTTCATTTTGAGTCATCCGTAGTGATTCGTCAAAGTTTGCTGTTCTGTTGTGACTGTCTGTCCGAGAGGAATGGAGAAGCTGAATCTTGGGCTCGAATTTCTCTCACTTGTGAACTGATTTTAGGAACGACTATTTCTGATAAAATGTAGCATTTTGAACCTAGTTTCCAACGCCATCAACAATTCCCAATTTGAACTTGTATTGAGTGAGATGTGGTCTGATTTCAAAAGTGCAACAAAGCTGGGAAACTGGAAAGCTTTTCCCTTCTTGCTGGCCGAATGGTCAGAGTTGTTTTGGGATGTTTTGTCTCAAAAATTTTGATGTCAATTGCTTTTCAATTGCTTATTAAATGTTTATAGAACCTTGGTTTAAAAAATGGATCGAATTGGGGCTGATTTCATTGTGCAAAACGTTTGGAAAAGAATGAAAAGCATAAGGGCAGATTGGCCTTGAAACATTTTTCGAACTTTGGTAGTTTTTTTAACTGCCTTCCAACGTGAGTTTTAGCTTGAAATTTGATAGAGAGGTAATCCACATATGGAAGTTTAAGCGTACCAAATTTGTTGTAATTGCAATACCATTTCGATCCCCAAATAACACCCCAAAGATTGCTTTTCAAATCCGGAAATTTCTGATCAGCGTACAAAATTCAACGGACTTTAAGCTACTATATTTTGACGCTCAAAATTCTGAATCTAGTTCTGTTTGCCGTGTTTGAAATCTTGTTTGGAACTATTATTGTGTTACAAATTTCAAGAGCCGATTCAGTTTCTGTGAATTATGCCGAATTTCCAAAGATTGCTGAAAATCAAGACTAGATCAAACCTGTCTTCTTGGAACTGAGATTTTGGGATGAAAAATGAATGATTTCCGTTTAGAATCTTGGAAAAATATTTTCTAGAAACTTTTAGTACTTCGAACCTAGTTTCCGACGGTATAGAGTTTTCCATTTTTGGACGTACCAAACTCAAGATTTGATTTTTCAAAGATTGTTGCGCAAAACAGAAATTTTCCGATTTCTTAAGAAATGAGTTTTGAGAACTCGTTACTCTTTCTTAATATTGATAAATTGTTTTAAACTTGATTTCATGGTAGAGGCTAGTTTCTCTTGGAACTTTAAATTCCCACTTTCGAATCTCGATTTTCAAGTGATTAAGGTTCTCTTTCATGACATTGTTTTAGTATTGCAAGTGTACATTCTTTCTTGTTAGCAAGGGGTTTGTAAGTAATAATGAGTGATAGTCAATTATTATTTGCTCAGGCGCTCAAGGGGATCTTCAAGAGAATCTCGAAGCGGACGCCTGAAGACTTATTTGCTCACTTACCCATTTTTGACTTGGTGAGTGTCAAGTGTATGAAGTGTTGCTACGTGCTTAATTGTTCTCATTAATTGAGTATTTTGAAAGTGTCGAGTCGAGTGTGTATTTTACCGCACTCGTTCTCTTTTAAGTGAATTATATTTGAATTGTATGAAGTGAATTTGCTAAGTGAATAAAGTGAAGTGCTGCAATAGTGAATTATACTATGTTTGAATCAATGTCGATTGGAGTGAATCTCCTTGACTTATATTTATAATAGTGGGGGACGCCCAAACTCATCGGCCGACCTTGCAACTCGAGCCGGCATGGGCTTGGCCATGAAGCTTGGTGAGCCATGAGAAAATTTTATAAGCTTGATCTATTGGAGAGATCTCGCTTGGCGTACTCGAGTAGTATCGCCTTATATAAAAGAAGTGCGGGCCCGGAGCAGGGGTGTAACGGTGAAAGGGGAAGAGTAAGTGAAATTCTACGGACTTAATACCCACCCGGCTGATGGAGTGTCATCACGGGGGAGTATTTGATCGAGTCTTGGCGAAACAAGTGGAATCTAGCTCTTGAGAGCTCCTATATCCTTATTGAATGTGTGTTATTATTATTATGAATTACTTGAACTTTCTTGTTTTAATTCTCGTGCAAATGCCATGATTATGTGAACTATGTGTTTGCATGTATTCTTGGCCTCACTGAGCGTCCGCTCACCCCATTACGTTTGTTTTCCTTGACAGGAGTTTGGAATGGAAAGAATTTTGGAGAAACCAGTCTTATTACTTTTGATTAGTATTTTGGAATGTAATTGATTAGCCGACTTCTAGTGATTGTAATTTGGGGAAAGTGATGTACTTTTGTGAACTTGTGTTGTAAGATTTGAATATTTATTTAAGGAAGCGACTTTTCTTCGTTTCGACTTTTATTATTTGGTTGTTACCCTTAAGTTTGAATTGAATTGTATCGAGTCCTGGCGAGAGTTAGGCAGGCGTTCCGCGGATACCCTTGGGTTCGCCCTTGGGAGAAGTGGGGGCATCACAGTTGGCATCAGAGTTTAAGTTTCAGATCTTTGTAGTGTATCCTAGGCTTGAAGTTTAGGATGTCGGACTGTGGGATTGGTTTGAAAATTAAGTGATTGCTTGTAGGAATGAAAATTAGAGCCTAGGTTTGAGTTAGTGGACAATTAGGAGTCCTGATCTTGTGAGAGATATGTGGAATAGTACGAAATGATCGGACCTAGTTTATTTAGTATATTTGGATCCACCAAAGTTTTTAATTTTAATTGTAGGTTATGTAAGGTAATGGGGGTAGTGAGACGTCTCAGGGGCGCCTTCCCGTGATCTATTATCGAGAAATGTCTGGGGGAGCTCGTTGGAGATATAACCCAACTCGTCGAACCAGAACTCCATGTGACCGCCGGAGGACTTACTCGTACCCAAATAACGGGCGTTAGTGGTGATTGATGATCGGAAGCGGTTGTCCGAGGAAATTAGGGTAGTTCGAGAGGATAATCGAGGACTGAGGGCAACTGTGGATGCCCAAACTACTAGAATTCCTGAATTGGAGACTGAGGTACTTGAGGAGCGAAGAAAAAACTAAGGCTCCTTGTGAGCAGGTTCAGGAGGTTAAGAGTCGACTTGCTAGGATAGTACATGAGGTTAGAGACCGGACAAAGGGGATGATGGCCGAGTGTGTTATTTTGGTCGAACAAGTGGTGAATGACAAGATACTCGACGATGAACATGAGGAGGAAACTCCTAGTGCTAAAAATGAAAATGATCCTACTGAAGTAGCAGAGACTTCTGGCTCCGCCAATGCCTAAGCTAGTGATTTAGTCTACTTTAAGGGTTAAATACCAAAAAACCCCCTGTGGTGTGACTAATGTTCACTTTACCTCCCTATGGTTTGGAAACCTATAATTTGATTTCCCGTCGTTTCAACTAAAGTAAAAGTCTGACGGAAAACATCTAAACTAACGTCTGAACGAAAAATGTCAAAATTGCCCCTCTATAAGTCAAACCCTTGGAAGAATGTTTCATGCATTTGAGAATGTGTAAAATACCAAAAACCCCCCTGTCGTTTGTCAAATGTACACTTTACCTGCCTATGGTTTGGAAACCTACAATTTAACTCCCTGTCGTTTCACCTAAAGTGAAAGTCTGACAAAAATACCGTTATTGTAGATGTTTTCTGTTAGACTTTCACTTTAGTTGAAACGACAGGGAGTTAAATTGTAGGTTTTCAAATCATAGGGAGATAAAGTGAACATTAGTCAAACCACAGGGGGTTTTTGGTATTTAACCCCTACTTTAATAGTTTCGTCAAGGATAGTCAGGGTGGTGCTTGTTCAAAGGCCATTGCATTTTGTATTTTGTTTCACTATGTTTCCTACCTTTTTGGAGCAATTGAACGTTACTTATGAGGTGCTCGACTTTGTTGCTTTATGATTTCAAATCTATGTTATGGGTTGTACACATTTACAATTATTTCGGTGTCTCTCTAATTATTTTCGTTTTGCATGATCAAAGTGTCATTTTCAAACTTCGTTTATGTGTACTTATATTACGTCATACCTTTATAAATGTTAAATTTATGAACGACCACAAGAGTGAAAGGGGTTGAGAACGAGGGGTTAGGCAATCCCAAGTTCAAGGGGATGACTAGGGAATGGCATCTGGACCAAACCAAAACCCTAGGAATGAAAGAGCTAACCAAGTAGCTTTTACTAGTAACCATATGATTGATATCTTAGTACGATTAGTTGAGCACCAAAGCCCTAAACCAATCAACTAACCTAAAAACCAAGAGAGGTGTGAGGATAGAGCGATTCTTGAAGTTTGCCCATCTAAGTTTCACGGAGGGTCTAACCTCGAAATAGTAGATTGGTTTGAGGGGATGAAATGAGGCACTAGTGAAAGTAAGAGGTTAGGGTTTCTTCTCGAGCAACTTTGTAGATGAGTATTGGAGAGTGAATTAGGGTGTGGAACTTTTATATTAAGGAATAAGATCTCCGTATCTTGTTATGTTATAAGTGATGATAGTAATCTTGTGAAAACTCAAGAGCTCGTCAATATTAAACAGAGAATAGTTAAGATTTATATTCCGGGGTAACCTATAAGCAAAAGAATGAAAGAGTAATATAGCCAGAATTTCCATTGTGAATAGTTACTCATTTTGACCCTTGATTTGCCTAGCAGGCTAGCATTTGACTTAAACCAACCGGTTAGATGACAAATTTGGGAGAGATATGTAAGGAAATGGACATTCTTCGGAAGGAGGTAGAATTTCAAAGGAAATTGGCTGACTACTGGGAAGGAAGGTGGAAATAAGAAAATGCAGAGAAAATTGAGTTGTTAGGCAAGAACATGGAACTGGAAAATAAATACAAAGGAAATTCTCAAACTGGTCAAACCGTGACTCATCACGTAACTTGTAGATACTGTGGCAAGTCTAACCACACTGAGGCTGAGTGTTGGAAAAAGCAAAGAAAATGTCTGAGGTGTGGTAGTGTCGAACATCAGGTTTCATCTTGCCCTGGTTCCTCTAAAAAGAGGAAATATTCAGCAGTCTACTAGATCCACTGCAAAACAGTCGAGTGCCAGAAAGGGTGATTAATGTTAATGGCTGTAAGAGAGATCCAAGTAATGGAAGTAATACGAGTGGGGATGAATTTGACTCCACTCGAAAAATACGGGTTGTAGTTTTACCTAGTCTAGACTGGCATTTTAGAGGTGGTCATCTTTTGAAAAAGAGAAAGTCCTTTTGTTGTTTTGTATCTTGGCAACTCGGCACGTTCTGTTATGATCTTGTTGTTTCCCTTCTCCTTTTGAAATGATTTGATAAACCTATTCCAACTTGATGTAACTATTATGATCTTTTATAACATATGACAATTTACTTGCTTTTAATTGATTTCATGGCTTACAGGTATATATTTAAACTTTGCCCTACACCTTTAGATTGGTGATAAGACATGAACGGTAGTAGACGTGGTCGAGATTGTACTTGAGAGCGTAGGTGTAAGAACCCTCACTTAGGAATAAAATTCTCCCATAAATTACTTGCATTATCCTAGAACTAGATCACTCATAACACTTCCCTTGCATTGCATTTTATTGTTCTTACTTGAATTGTAACATTTCCTTGAGTTGGTTTTATTTTATTTCACCACACACACTTTGACCAAATGTCCTTTTATTAGTAGTTGGGACTTTATATAATAGTTTAGAGGTGTTAATTAGACATTGGTACATTTGGAAGGGTAGAAACATCATTAGTCAAAGATTAAGAGAAGAAAGGGCCAAGATTGGGCCAAGTGGCCAAACCCTAGCCATCCACCTTGTTTGACCAAAGGATTAGAGGAATTTTAAACCAACTTTTCTTCATTTCTTTCCTCCAAAATTTCGGCCATCTTGAAGCTTTTCAAGGAAGGAAGAAAACTCCATCTTCTTGCTATTCCAACCTTAGTTTGATCTTGAACAAAAATCATAAGACCAAGAGATTGAGTTGGTGAGTGATTTGCCTTCAACCCTAGAGTGTGTTTTCAAGCTTGAAGCTTTTGGTTTGGTGGTTGTTTGCGTGACTCAAGCTTCTTACAAGAGAGGTATGTGATCCTTAATTTTTGGTTTTATGGTGTTATATCAAGTATTTAAAGTTTTGAGGGAAAACTAGAGGTAGCATGGATGTTGTTTGTGGTGAAAACTCTTGCACTAAACAAGTGGTAGTAGGGTTAGTTAGTTTGTCTACCATGTGTTTGATGAAATATTTGAGCTTTGTTCATAGCTTTCCTTCATGTATTAACATGTTTTGGACCTTTTTGAGTTAGAGATAACACTTGACATGTTGTTTAAGTGAAAAACAAGGTTAGGATGAAGGTTGGTGTTACATGAAGAACTAGTGGACTGTTTGTTTCTCTTGGGCTGACCGGCTTTGAAGTGGGAGGTTTCGGCTTGATTTTATGGTTCTTTTGCACCTTATTTAAGTCTAAGAATCTTGGCTAAACATTGGTTCACAGTTTGGTGTGAATTAATATGGAGTTTAAGCAAGTAAAGTGGTTGTTTGGACCACTAGTGGACTGTTTTTGTCCCTTTTAATGACTAGACTGTTATGGTTCTTTTAATCATTTTTGTGTATTTCATTTTGAGCTCCAATGGTACTAGATAACTTGCTCCCCTGTATATGAACCATAGGAGATTGAATTGGGTGAATTTGAACCAAAACAAGTGAAGTTAGCATCAAGAACTAGTGTAATTTTCTAGGGTTTTAGGGCTGAGCAGGACTGGAAAATCAGCCAAGTTGTTTGAGCTACTGGTACTGATAGGAGACTAAATAGAGTGTGTATTTGGTACCGTTGGAAAGACCTGTGTGTCTAGTTTCAAACGCCGCTGACGGTACCTGATTCTGACCTTCCTACAGTGAGATATAGCCGTTTTCCCGAGACTGCGCGGGCGAGACTATTTTACCCGAGAAGAACACTTTGAGCTTGAATGAAACTTTTCTTTTGCCCAACTTTCTTGCACTTGTCAAACTTGTTTTCTCATGAACTTTTACTGCATTTTGGGCCTAACTTGTATGGTGAATTGAGTAGATTTAACCACTCACTTGGTCACCTAATGAGCTCACTTTTGGGTTGGAATTGAACCTAGTTTGTTAACGATTTCACTCGTTGCCCTAAGATTGGGAAACGGTTGGTGAACGTAACCGAGGGACTTGATGTTTGAACACTTCATTGCTTGATAGGTGAGTGTTCCACTGCCTATTAACTGTTTATGTGAAATATCTGAATACTTTATTTGCGACTGTTAGAGCCAAACATTGTTTTGATAAAAATTGAGGCGAGCGTGTACTTTATCGCACTCGACCTCCCTTGTTTCCACTGAGGCTCTGTATACTGCTATTATGAGATGTGATTTCTCTACATGTGACTGTGTTTGAGTTGTTTGGGCGATACCCCATCAACTACTGCTACTGTTTGGGTACCAACCTCATAGGTAAGTCGGTTGTATCGAGCCAGTAAGGGTTTGGTCGAGAAGGCCGATAAACCTTGAGGACTGTTTACTGAAAACTGGAAATCGGTATACTCGAGTATTACCTACTTACTATTTGAGGAGTTCGGGCCCGGTAAGGGGGTTGACTGGTGGATGGGAATTGGAGAAAGTGGAGTTCTACAGATATTGTATTCTTTAAATGCAAACGTTGACGGAGAGTCAATGGATTCTTGTATGATCAAGCTTAAGTGGATTTGGTTTTTGGAAGCCACCCGTATCCTTGAATTGAACTGTGATTTCATTGTTGTAGTATAATACTGTGTTTACTTGTTTACCTTACATCTTTATATGGCTACGTGTATATCTGTTTATTTGGAACCTCACTGAGTTTTAGCTCACCCCACTCCTTTTGTTTTCCTTAACAGATGTGGGATGGACATAGGGGCAAGAGCTTTCAAAGCTTTATCTTTTGCTTGAACTTGTACTTCGAATTGTAACCTTTTGCTTAGATGACTTTACTTTTGGCTCTTGTAAGTTTGAATTCATAAGTTCGACTTATGTTATGTAATTGTAGTGTGGAATGGTAAGTTTGACATTTAGCTTGACATGCTAAGTTTGGAAAGTTGGCTTGACGATTATATGCCATTAGGGTTTGTACGCTTTGACTTGAAGTTATTCCACTGGTTATCTTGAGTTGCTAGTTCTTTGATCGACCGAGGCCCAGCAAGAGTTGGGCAGGCAGTCCGCTGAAACCTTAGGGTTCGCACTAGGGAGAGGTGGGGCTGTCACAGTAGGCAAATCTGAGGTCTTGGAGGTGACCAGGGATCGACGGCGGACCAAAAATCGAGAACTTAGGGTTAAAACTGAGACCCAATGCTTGATTGCCAAGTTGATATATTAAAATTGTGAGATTTGAGCTGGTGGAAGGAAATATTTGATAGAGTTAATGAGCCTAATAATTAAGGGATCGGATATAATATTTGGAATGGAAGTTTGAGGCTATACATGGACTATCGAGACTTGAACAATGTGACCATTAAGAACAAATACCCTTTTTCCTCATATAGATGAGAATTTGATCAACTGCAAGGAGCCGTGGTATTATCCAAGTTGGATTTAAAGTAGACCTGTTACCAGTTGAGGATCCTAGAAACTGATGTACTTAAGACCGTTTTCAATTTAAAATATGGTACTTTGAATTCACAGTTACGCCCTTTGGGTTGACTAATGCACTAGCAGTATTTATGGACCTAATGCATCGGAGTTTTAAACCGTATTTGGATTAATATATGGTGACATTTATTGATGGTATATCGATATACTCTAAGATTCGTGGAGGTCATGAAAAACACCTGATGATAGTTTTACAAACCCCAAGAGAGCGCCAACTTTTGTTAAGTTCAATGAATGTGAGTTTTGGTTGGAAGAAATAGCCTTTCTAGGTTATATAATATTTAAGGAAGGAATTACTATGGACTCAGTTAAAGTGAAAGCTGTTTTAAGAGGAAACGACCAGAAAACCCTACCGAAGTTTGGAGTTCTTAGGGTTAGTCGGATAATACCGTCGGTTTATCAAGGACTTTTCTAAGACCGCAAGAGCCTTAAGTACTTGTTTTTCCCAAAAGAGTTGAACTTGAGACAACGTAATTGAGTGGAAATTTTAGAGAATTATGATTGCCCGATTAATTATCACCCAGGGAAAGCTATATATGGATGAGATTATAAGGTTACATGGGATGCCGGTAAGTATTGTATCTAACCGAGACCCTCGATTTGTTTCTCGGTTCTGGCCGAAGATGCAAGAAATGCTAGGAGCTAAATTAAGTTTTAACACTACCTACCACTCATAGACTGATGGACAGTCAGAGAGGACATGTTGAGATCATCTATCTTGGTTTTTGGAGAAAGTTGAAGTAAGTACTTGAGACTGGTGGAACTTGTTTAGCTAAGGTTCTAAATGACCATGATACGACACACTCTTTTACAAACCCTAGATTCATGAGTGGGGTAGACGTGAGGCCGATTAACTTACCCTATGATTTGGAAGTTAAAACGCCTATTGGGGATCAAAGTTTAATTGCTAATTGGGTGAATAGAAATTGTGAGATATGGGTTGGAGCGTGTAAGTTATTGAACGATTTGATAAACCTAGTCATTGAGAAGTATGATGTTATCCTAGGTGTGAATTTCGAGAACGAAATTCCTTTTAAGGAGGGAAGGATGTGAGGACCCGAATTTTACTTACTTTTAATTCAATTTTACTGGCTTCTTTAATTATTTATTCACCCGTTTTCTCCGAACAATTTATTTCAACCATTTTAAATCCATTTACGTGGAGCAATGTCTCACTTATATTTTTAAGACGTTCCGTTAGCAAATTTAATTTTTCGGAGGCTCGTTTCGCGAGAAATAACGAGTACACGTTTTTCGAGATAATATTCGATCCGAGAGTGCAATAATCTTGGAAGATTAAAAATAATCAATAGTAAACTAGGAAAAGTTAATTAAGGAATTAGAGGTGAGTGAGTTCAAAAATTTTGCTTTATCGCGCGCGATTCGAAAGTTCGCGCATTTCGCGTCGGAACAACTAAGTGGAGATTTAAGAAACATATACTAAACTACTAAGAGTGAATAATTACAGTGTTAAAGGAATTACATTTGAGAATTAGTGCACAAGTGAAACAAACAAGAGAGAAAAGTGGTAGTACGGGACACTATTCGTGCACTATTCAAAGTTGACCATGGACACCTTTTTGCACCTTTTTCCCTCCAATCTTCGAAGAGAAGGTTCACAACACAAACCCTTCTCTCTCTCCCCTCTCTTGGTCGGCCGAACAGCAAAGGAAAAGAAGAGAAGAAAGCTCTCTTCATCTTGCACCATTTTTGCTTCCATTTCCCTCACAAATCTTTGCCCAACTCACATACTACTTGGAGGTTAGTTCTAGTTTCGAGAAAGACATCATCTAGTGGAGTTTCTTGGAGGTTTTGTAGTGAGAAATTTCTGGTTTCTTCAAGGGTTCAAGAGGTATCCACCATCTCCTTCAAATCTTTCCATTTTCTTCAAGAATGAAGCTTAGATTGCATGGGTTTACAACCCTAAGCAAGAAATAGGTAGAGGACTTGAGGAAAATCATTTATCTTGCTTTAATCACTAGGCTAGCAGTCTTGAGGTGGATTATAGGTAGCTGACTTGAGGTGTAATTAGTTGATTGTGGTTGTTTATGTGTAATTTGAGATGAATACGGTTAGAAAGTGAAGGAAAAATCGAGGACAAGCTATGCACGAGAGCTGGCCGAAACTGTCCTGTGGTTATCTTGCTTGTATTTCGAATTTTTGTTGGTTGTTTGGCTGTGAAATTGAGTGATATATGTTGTATATTGTGTGTACAAAGTGTCTACCAAAAATCGTTTCAATTGGTTGCTCAAAACTAGAGTTTTCGAAATTGAAAGAAATCTGGAAATGGTAATCTGGGCAACCGAACAATACCTCTTTGTTTGAACGTATCTCTCTGTATACAAGTCGAAATTCAGTGCCATTAGCGGAATTCAAAACGAGACATTCATAGATTTCCAACGGTATAAAAACCAGCCGCTAGTTCATTTTGAGTCATCCGTAGTGATTCGACAAATTTTGCTGTTCTGTTGTGACTGTCTGTCCGAGAGGAATGGAGAAGCTGCATTTTGTGGCTCGAATTTCTCTCACTTGTGAATTGATTTTGGAAACGACTCTTTCTGATAAAATCTAGCATTTTGAACTTAGTTTCCAACTCCACCAACCATTCCCAATTTGAACCTGTATTGAGTGAGATGTGGTCTGATTTCGAAAGTGCAACAAAGCTGGGAAACTGGAAAGTTTTTCCCTTCTTGCTGGCCGAATGGTCAGAGTTGTTTTGGGATGTTTTGTCTCGAAAATTTTGATGTCAAATGCTTGTCAATTTCTTATTAAATATTTATAGAACCTTGGTGTCAAAAATGGATCGAATTGGGGCTAATTTCTTTGTGCAAAACGTTTGGAAATGAAAGAAAAGCATGAGGGCAGATTGGTCTTGAAACATTTTTCGAAATTTGGTAGTTTTGTTAACTGCCTTCCAACATGATTTTTTGCCTGAAATTTAATAAAGAGGTATTTCACATATGAAAATTTAGGTGTACCAAATTTAGTGTAATTTCAATACCATTTCGATCCCCAAATAACACCCCAAAGATTGCTTTTCAAATCTGGAAATTTCTGATCAGCGTACAAAATTCAACCGACTTTAAGCTACTATATCTTGACGCTCAAAATTCTGAATCTAGTTCCGTTTATCGTGTTTGAAACCTTGTTTTGGACTCTTATTGTGTTATGAATTTCAACGGCCGATTCACTTTCTGTGAATTATGCCGAATTTCCAAAGATTGCTGAAAATAAAGACTGGATCAAACCTGTCTTCTTGGAATTGAGATTTTCGGCTGAAAAATGAATGATTTCCGTTTAGAATCTTGGAGAAGTATTTTCTAGGAACTTTTAGTAATTCGAACCTAGTTTCCGACGATATAGATTTTTCCATTTTTGGACATACCAAACTCAAGATTTGATTTTTCAGCTTGGAACTGTTTTTAAACTCGATTTCATGGTAGAGGCTAGTTTCTCTTGGGATTTTAAATTCCCACTTTTGAACCTCAATTTTCGAGTGATTAAGGTTCTCTTTCATGACATTGTTTTAGTATTGTAAGTGTACATTCTTCCTTGTTAGCAAGGGGTTTGTAAGTAATAGTGAGTGATAGTCAATTATTATTTGCTCAGGCGCTCAAGGGGATCTTCAAGAGAATCTCGAAGCGGACGCCTGAAGACATATTTGCTCACTTACCCACTTTTGACTTGGTGAGTGTCAAGTGCATGAAGTGTTGCTACATGCTTAATTGTTCTCATTAATTGAGTATTTTGAAAGTGTCGAGTCGAGTGTGTACTTTACCGCACTTGTTCTCTTTTAAGTGAATTATATTTGAATTGTATGAAGTGAATTTGCTCAGTGAATAAAGTGAAGTACTGCAATAGTGAATTATACTATGTTTGAATCAATTTCGATTGGAGTGAATCTCCTCGACTTATATTTATAATAGTGGGGGACGCCCAAACTCATCGATTGACCTTCCGACTCGAGCCGGCATGGGCTTGGTCGTGAACTTTGGTGAGCCATTAGAAAATTTTATAAACTTGATCTATTGGAGAGATCTCGCTTAGCATACTCGAGTAGTATCGCCTTCTATAAAAGAAGTGCAAGCCTGGAGCAGGGGGTGTAACGGTGAACGGGGAAGAGTAAGTGAAATTCTACGGACTTAATACCCACCCTGCTGACGGAGTGTCATCACGGGGGAGTATTTGATCGAGCCTTGGCGAAACAAGTGGAATCTAGCTCCTGAGAGTTCCCGTATCCTTATTGAATGTGTGTTATTATTATTTATAAATTACTTGAACTTTCTTGTTTTAATTCTCGTGCAAATGCCATGATTATGTAAACTATGTGTTTGCATGTTTTCTTAGCCTCACTGAGCGTCCACTCACCCCATTAGCTTTATTTTCCTTAACAGGAGTTTGGAATGGAAAGAATTTTGGAGAAGCCGGTCTTATTACTTTTGATTAGTATTTTGGGATGTAATTGATTAGTCGACTTCTAGTGATTGTATTTTGGGGAAAGTGATGTACTTTTGAGAACTTGTGTTGTAAGATTTGAATATTTGTTTAAGGAAGCGACTTTTCTTCATTTCGACTTTTATTATTTGGTTGTTACCCTTAAGTTTGAATTGAATTGTATCGAGTCCTGGCGAGAGCTGGGCAGGCGTTCCGCGGATACCCTTGGGTTCGCCCTTGGGAGAAGTGGGGGCGTCACACAGCCGCTCGCGGGCTTCATTCAAGCCACACAATGCCTGGTCTGACGAGTCCTGCTCTTGAACCATCTCTGCCTCCGCCACCGCCCTTTCCACTTCCTTAACAGCCTCGAATATGTCACCAAAGGATTCGTTGGACCACCCCTTTAGTAACTGCTTGGTTCTACGTAGTTTGGCTGCCAACACACTCAGAGGAGATCTGACAATTTCTCCCGACCACCCCCCTAATGACGTCCAACAACCCTGCTCTGGTGGTCCAAACATTTAAAAAACGAAATGGCTTTGGATTGTTGTCGAATCGAGTCGAGGCCGTCATTAAAAGTGGGGCATGGTCCGACGGGTCCCTTGCCAAGTGCTACACCCGAATATCCGAACCCATGCGAAGGGCCTCCAAGTTGAGAAGCAATCGATCAAGTCGTTTCCAGACACGGGCCCGCCCTTGCCTGTTGTTGCACCAAGTATAGTTGGACCCAGAGAAACCCGCTTCTCCCCCCTCATTGACTATCACATTAAAGTCCCCCGCTAAGAACCAAGGGGCATCGGACGATATACCCACCGTCAAGTCTACCCACAGCATCTGACGCTCTTGAACGGTGCACTTGGCATGAACAAAAGAGAAATAAACGGTAGATGGTAGCATCGCACACTGGACATGAAGCGAGACATGCTGACACGGCTCCTCAATAATGGCACAAGAGAGAGGGATTTATAGAAGACCCAAATGGTCCCCCATTGGTTTGAGACACTAAAGTCCATCCCCAATGTCAACCGCACGTTATTAATATGGCCTAAATCCACATTTGGTTCACAAATTGCAATCAACTGTAAGGAGTGAAGTTTAATTAATTTTTTGAGCCTTCTTAGGTTAGGAATGCGAGTAACACCCCTTATGTTCCAAAACAACATTTTAATCATTGGACAACAAGGTAAGAATTGGATATTAAATATGGTAAATTTTTATTTGTTTGAGTCATTACATGGAAACTTGGTGTAATAATGCTTATCATTAAACTAGAATAACTAGATTTGGAAACTAATTCAAGCTAAAACCTTAGCTGTTGTGATACTACAGTGCATATTGTAGACACCAAATTTTTAATTCATTTTAATTTATTTTATTTTATTGATAATCATTATCTATTTTTACTTATTAATCTCATGATTTTGTTTTTAGACTTTTTTTTTAGCATTTTAGATACCAAATTTTTAATTTAGCTTTATTTATTATTATTTTCATTTTTACGGATTAAATGATAATTATTATTCGTTTTTGCTCATTAGTCTCTTAATTTTATTTTTAAGACATTTTTAGCATTAAAATTTATCGGAAAAAGAAAATTGTTCACAAAAATAGGCTTTAATTCTTTTAGCTTCAATTTATGAAAATTTGTTGTTTGTTTACCTAAATTAAGTAAGGAAAAATCATCAATCAAAATCAAATATTTTAGCATTTCATTTAAGTTGGTTAATCTTGTTTATTTTCGATTTTGTTGATAAAATTATTTCATTATTTGTTATTAATTAAAAAAAAAGAAAAGGAAGCAGCTCACGCTCACGTGAGCTGTAAATGAAACAAGCATTTCACACTTTCGTATTAAAAACACGCGCGCGTGCGAGGCTACAGGACTGAAAATGCAGGCAAGACTATAACCTGAAGCAAAGCTACATGACAGAAAGAACAGCTGTGATTTTCCAGCTTTTTCTCATTTTTCGGCTCCATTGGATTATGTTAGTACAGGCCATCTGGCCTTCATCTAGGAGTTTCAGACGACTTGTGTATCAAGAACCATCAAACGGCTCCAAAAATGCTATAAAAAATGCAGCTTCATCCCATCGTTGCTCCAAGGGTTTAGGGAGCTTAGTCTTATAAAAGGGAAAAGGCAGCAAGGGTTGAGAGGAGAGAGTGACGGCTGAAGGAAAAGTGAGGTAGAGAAAATCGAGAGAGCTGAGAGAAAAGGAACGGGAGAAAACAGGAGAAAACTGAGCAGAAAAAAAAAGAAAAAACAAAAGAAAAAGCTTCGGGAAACAGTGGAGTGAATGAGAAACTGAAAAGGGGAAGGGAACAAGAACTGGGTAGTGAGGTTGAGAAGAGAGGAATCCGGTGTCATTTGGGACTGCTGCCACTTGCAGGAATCAACCACCGTTGTTGCTGTCAACCTTCACCGAAAAGGGCACTGTAAGGTTCTCTTTTTGCCTTTTCTTATAGATAGCTTCTAAACTGTGAGAATCATGGATTTTGTTCGGTGTTTTGATGGCTGATGTTGAGGTTTTTTCTTGTGAGTATGGCCTTGTGTCGTATGCTAAGACCTTTAGACTAAGGGTTGGCTGCAACAAGATTGAACCTTTCGACTTGTTGCAGTATTTTATTTTATTTTTTGGTTTTCTTTCCTTTCGGTTGCTGAGATAGCGGTTTGTGTGATATTCTGTTTGCTGTTTGATTGAAAGGTCATAGCTTTCTCCAATCTGGTGAGCTAAAGGCTGCATCTTTGGTCCTTATTTGCGTAACTTGGGTCTGTTAGGGTCTTTGGAGTCCGCTTGAAAGGTGTGCTGCAACAAGTTTGAATATCTCGGCTTGTTGCAGCAGCTTTCCTTTTCTTTGGGTTGTTGAATTGGTGTCTGGTTCAATGTTCTTGTTTTTGCTCGTTGATTGGCTATGATACCATGAACACATCTGGGATTTTCACATCTTATGGTATGAAAACTCATTTTCCGTAGCTTGTACTATGTTCGTTTATGGGGTCTGTTTGGAATGGATGGTGGTATCTTCAATGAGTTTAGCAACGTTGGTTTCCTGAATTTTTTTTTGATGGGAACTCATGAATAAGGGTCATTAGTTTGGATTTGTTTTGTTTTGAGAGCCGAGAGTTTGAGGTTTCACTAGACATTCATGTTGCTTTGTTGTGCCATATGTCCAGTTGCCTTAGTTAGATCTTTTAGAAATAAATTATTGTATCTGGGGGATGTTCATGACAATGGGTTGAAGCTGGCATTCCGGTTTGGTTGTTAAATTAGTAGAGCTTGTTTGAGTTCTTGCGTGCAAATATATCTAAGCTGAAGTAAAAAGAAGTAAAAAGCTGCTGCATTCATTCTTATGTCTTTGCTGTTTTCTTCTCCGCAACAGCTCATCAAGTGAGTTTTTTCACCCAATTTGCTAGTTAATCTTGTGTTGGAAAGGGGAAATTGGATGAGTGGTGTTGAGTTTGCATGTTTGGGTCTAAAAAAACACTTGAATCATGTTCGAATACTTGCTGGAAAATGAACAATCAGATTGCCGAACCCTTTTTGCATGAAAGTTTTCAAGAATTTGCATGATTTCTTTCTAAGTTTTTGCTTGTTTGGATGTCAAAGTTATGTGTTGTGTTGCTTAATTTAAAGCTTGGACGTCGGGTTGAGAAAGTTTGATCAAAGTTTGTGTTAGATTCTGAAATTTGTGTTCGAAGATGAAACTGCAGCAGGTTTGAATTGCAGAAGTTTATGTCGTCGCATTTGCATGCATTTTGCATGAAAATCTTCCAAGAGTTGCACTTTGCTCCCTGTTGTTTCTAACTAATGCTACTATGGCCCATAATATTAGAAAAGATTAATCAATTTTGTCCCTTTAACATGTTTTTTTCCTTGGTATGCTTTCATGTGATTTGTGGACAGATTCCTCATGAATTTTAGGGTGAATTTGAAGGTTTTAAGAACTTTTTCTAGATTTTAGTTTTGATTTGGATTCTTAGTGAAATTTTGGGTATTTTGTGGTTTGAATGTAGCAAATGGATTTTCATTTATTTTTGTGGATTTTATGATTGATTTTTATAGGTTTCGCTTCAAGTCCTTAATTTTAATTTATTTGCTTTTGGGACCCTTAATATTAATAGTAATAAATTGATCCCTCAAACTTCTTTAATTCTTTTACATGGTCCTTGTTTGTTTCAATTTGATGAATATGAGTTATTTGGCTTATTTGAATGTTTTGAGTGATTCAATTTCGTGTTCATCTCCATTTCATGTGATTATTTTGTTAATTAAAGTGATGTCTTGACCCTTTTTATTATTTTGGAGGGTAAATAAGTAAATTCGTGTCATTAGGGCCCCAAACTCAAGGGAGGTACACTCTATCCCTTATTTTTACTTTATTTGACCCTATGTGCACTTATGTGACTTTATGTGTTTAATTACATGCCTTTTGAATGTTTTATTTCATTTCTTTATCTGCTTTATTTGTTTCAATTTTTGAATATTTATTTTAGTTCAAATTTTAATTATTTAAAAGGCATTTAAGTGCCAAGTTGTAATAGTTAGGTTTACTTTATTTCATTTTATTTCCTTCCCCCCTTAGATTGTAGTTAGGGCCCCCTAATGTAATAGTTAGGGTTTTATTTGCTTTATTTGCCCTGTGTGTTTTTGCATGTTTATGTGTTACGTGTTACTCGCTTTCTTAGAGTCTTGCATCTAGATATTATGCTTATGTGTTATGTGTTTATGTGATCTTGTGTGTTTACTCGCTTTATTATGTTTTAATCTAGTTATAATCAATGTGTGACGTCACCACACTAGTCCAACGCTAGTTGTGGTCCATTTTCCCAATTCCACACTAGTCCAACGCTAGTTGTGGCCCCTTTTTTTTTTATTTCTCACTAGTCCAACGCTAGTGAGAACTTGTAGACATGGGCTAGTCCAATGCTAGACCCTTAGGAGCCCTTCGAGCGTTAGATCATGATTGTGTGATAAAATCACTTCATCTCATGCATATTTTACTTTCTAGGATCTTTTATCAATTTTTGCATGTTCCCTTTATACATATAACCTTTATCCCATACTCCCCCTTATATATATGTATTTTTCCCCCATATTCCCCTTCTACACACATCCCTTATCCCACATTCCCCTTATATATCCCTATCCCATATTCCCTCTTATATCCATATCCCCTATTTTTATATTTTCCTTTATATTATCCTATGCATGACACATGACATTAGATTTGCATTTCATATAGGGAAAATTAGAGATAGGTTAGTACATTTGCTTGATTAGATTAGGAAAACAACCCCTTGAGTATGGGATATGGACGAGTTTGGCTTTCTAGCATTAACATGCTCGTATTCCTTCTACGAAAGAAAAAATTGAGTCACGAACATGAGTTCCCCGTACCTGTTATGATACATCCCTTTAGGACATGTATATTTGTACATTATTATTTTCTTTTTCTTTTCTCAGAGTCTCATATTTTTGCATTATTCGTGACCCCTTTAAAGAGTCCATATTGGGCATCACAATTAATGTGATTGGCACTCATTAAGTTTTGAAGAGATATTTTCACCCCCCGATACCCTCTTAGGTCTAGGGTTTGCATTCATATAGTACATCCAAATGTGATAAATCTTTAGGTTAAAAAGGTAAGAAAATCTTTGACTAAATCACGCAACTAGCTTTGGTTAGGTCGAAAGGGTGTCTCGGATTTTTATCCTTGCCTTCCCTTTCTTCAAATGTGACTCCCGAACATTTTTTTCTGATTTTCGAAGACTTGGAGTCATTTAAAAAGAGTTTTTCTACTTTTTCTTTAAAAATTCATTTTAGGTGACTTGGTACACCTTAACTCAATACCAAGTGGCGATTCTGATTTTTTATTCAAAAACCCTTTTTAAACTATAATTTGGGCCAAAAATCGTCGCATTTTAAACCCCATTTTAGGCCCAATTTCTTTATTTATTTTCTAAAAATCAAAAACTCATCATTTTCACTCAAAATTAAACCAAAAAATTCATAATCCACTTTTCATAAACAATTTTATTTTATTTTAAAAAAAAATGGGGCGCGACACTTATGATCTGCATTAATTGCTTTTCTAGTATTATTGTGCATCATGTTCATCCTTATTGTTGTAAAATGTTGCCTTTCCCTAGCTGTTATAATAAGTCTCTTGTGAGGAATCGAATTTTATTTATTTATTATTTTATTTTACTAGCTTATTTATTTAATTATTTATTTATTTGCTCCAATTAATTTATTTTATTCATTTTAATTGCATTTGCAAGGTACATTGCCTCAATATTATATTTTAGCACATTTGTCTTTAAAGTTAATTTTTTTTCCACTCGATTAGTGAGAATTAGAGAAAACACGTTATTCGAGACAATATTCGGTACGAGAGTGCAGTGGTCTTGGAGAATTAAGGGTGATCAATTATAAACTAAGAAAAGTTAATTGACGGATTGGAGGTGTGTGACGCCTCCACTTCTCCCTAAGGCGAACCAAAGGGTATCCGCGGGACGCCTGGCCAACTCTCGTCAGGACTCAAGACAAAACAATTCAAGTTTAACTATAATAACCAATAATACAAGTCTAATAAAGAAAGACCGCTTCCATACTTATATAAATATCCAGTCTTACACCACGAGTACAAAATACATCAATTTTTCAAAAGATATACAATTGTCCAAAAGGTATCCATTCGATTGTACAATCGAATCCCTATTACAAAAGTTCGTCCCAAAGATTTCCTCCGAGTTCCACCTCAGATCCATTCCTGTTAAGGAAAACAAATCTACGGGGTGAGCAATCGCTCGTGAGGCCAAGAAACACACATGCAAGCACATTGTCCAAGTAACAATCCCATTTAACAAGTATAACTGAAATATTCAAGTAAATAACAATTCAAGTGAGAAAATGTAAACAGAAACAATTCAAGGATATAGGAGCTTTCAGAAGCTATTTTCCACTTGCACGATCCAGAACCTCTACGAATTGACACTCCGTCAATCGGGTAGGTTTAGTCCGTAGAACTTCACTTATCATGTCCCCGATCACCGTTACGTCCCCCTGTATCGGGCCCGCCTGTCATTTGTTTTGGGCGATACTGCTCGAGTATGCCAAGCAAGATCTCTCATTAGATCAAGCTTATACTTGATTCCCATGGCTCCCCAAGCTTCTCGACCAAGCCCATGCTAGCTCGAGTTGCAAGGTCGACAGATGAGATTTGGGCGTCCCCCAATAGTGTCATTAGGTGTCGAGGAGCTTCACTCCACTCGACTTATGCAGCCATAGCATATTATTTCATTTCAATAAATCATTCAATACATTTCAATCATTCATTGCACTTAAATCAATTCAATTGTGATTCATTTAAATGAGAACGAGTGCGATAAAGTACACACTCGACTCAACAGTTATAGTCATGCTATACATAACTTGCAAATTCACGTAATTTCAATTAGTCATGCACTTGACACTCACCTAGTCAAAAGGAGAGTAAGTTGCACAATTCAAGTACTTAGGCGTCCGTTGTGAGGTCCTCTTAAAGGTCCCCTTGAATGCCTGAGCAATTAATAATGAACTACCACTTAGAAACCCCAATTATCACGAAAGATTGCACACTTGTACAATCTAGAAAAACATAATGAAAATGAGCCTTAATTACTCGTAAATCAAGACTCAAAAGTGGGTTTTAATAATACAAGGAAAAATCTGATTTTCATCTTGAAATCAAGTGTAAAACAGTCAAGCAGTATCGAAGGAAAATGGAGAGTGCAAGGGACTCGATTTCCTTTAAGTTCGGAAATTTCAGTTTTGATAAGCAATCTTTGGAAAATCGTATCTCACTATCCACAAGTCCAAAATTGGAAAACTTGACACCGTTGGAAACTTCTTACAAAGTACTAAAAGTTCCTAGAAGAAACTTTTACATGATTCCAAATGAAAGGTATTCAAATTTTGGCGGGAAGTCGCTGATTTAAGCTATGAAGACAGTTTCGAGGTTGGTTTTTGGCCAACTTTGGAAATTCGGAAAACTTCACAGAATATGAACTAGCCTCTGAAATTTGGAAATAAATTAGAGTTAAAAAAAAGTTTAAAACACAACAAACAGAACAAAAATCGGAGTTTTGAGCGCCAAGATATAGCAGCTCAAAGTTGCTGAAATTCCCTCACAGAACAAAGATTTTCCAGATATGAAGCTTGAACTTTGGGACTTTAGTTGGGCATCGAAACGGACTCGGAATGGAACCAAATTTGGTAGTATTACCCCTACCATATAAGATATATTCCTCTGTCAAATTTCATATAAACATTCGTACGGGAAGTCAGTTAATAAAGCCACTAAAGTTCCAAGAATTTCCAAGGCAAATCTGCCTTGTAATTCCATTTTCCCTTTTTAACTTTTGGGTCAATGAAATCTTCTCAAACATGGTTCATTTATGAAGACAAGGTCTAAGAAACATTCAAAATACTTTTGGTAGGTGGTTACCACCAAGAATTTCAAAATAACAAGTCCCAATCAAGATTGGCCATTGATCAGTCCAAAATGAGGGTTTTCAAGCAATGACATGGGTCTGTAATTTGGCCATAATTCATTCAATTCAACTTGGAATTGAGCATAGTTGGTGGCGTTGGAAATTAAATTCATAAACATACAATTTCTAAGAAGAAATAGTTTTACAATTCTGTCCATAACTAGTTCAAATTTAAGCCACAAGTTCCAGCATCACATTGGCTCTCTAACAGAGCAACGAAACAGGACAGGTAACGTTGAACCATTGGTGTGGCTCCCTCAGGTTGAATCAGGGGGTGAATTTTATATCGTTGGAAAACTGAACGTATCTAGTTTCTAATGCCGCAAACGGCACTCGATTTGGACATCGGAGCAAAGGGTTATGTTCAATTGAAATTCACTGCCAGAGCATCACTGGACTCGTTTTCCAGATTTGTACTTATTTCGAAAATGCAACTTTTACTCATCCAAATCAAGTGATTTTTGGTAGAACATTTCTACACAACGTATACAACATATATACATCAAAATCAAGGCAATTTAACCACAAAAATTTTGGACTAAAGGCTCCGCAAAACCAGGGGCAGATTCGTCCCTTTTCACTATCAAACTTTCCGTTGATTTCTTTCCACTTTCTCAACTTAAATCCACTAGTTTAGCACTAAATCAACACCAATAACATGAAAATCAACATATCAGCCCATCAAGTCCAATGTGGGATTTCATAGAGCCCACTCACAAGATTTCCAACAATATAAAGCTACCCACATGCATCTATAAGCTTCCAAGTGCAATATAACTTATATAAACTAAGATTTGAAGAGTGGATGATCATATACCTCCTTAGATGGTAAGACCAGAAATTTTTGGCCCCTTTGATCTCCAAGAAACCGTGAGAATGAAGCTCCTTTCTTAGCCCAAGATGATCTCCAAGTTATTTGCAAGGTGTGATAGGAATTTGAGGTGAAATGAGCAAGAGATGAAGCAAGATGATGAAGAGCTTTGGGTCTTTTTCCTCCTTGAGGTTTCGGCTGGCATGAGGGAGAAAGGAGAGAGAGTTGGCTGATGGTTGAGCTTTCTTGAGAAGCTTATGAATTTGTGGCCAAAATTTCTCCAAAAAGTCAACTAAGAATAGTGCGCGTACGCGCGCATTTCGTGCTCGTTTCCTCTTGGGTTTGTTTCACTTGTGCACTAAACCTCTAATGCACTTCCATTGATACTATTATTATTCACTCTTAATAGTTATAAAAATAAAGGTCCAAAGTCCCTCAATTGATCGCGTGCGCGAAAACGCGTACTTCCGACTTGTGCGCGAGAAAGTGCAATTTCTAAGAAATTCTCGTAACGATAGTATTACTAACTAATACTTGAGTACTTGCACATAAAAATAACTATCTTAGGACTAATGTATGAGTCCTCACTCTCTAAGCTCACTGTACTCTCAAATCAATTATTATCTCCAAACGCGTATTCACTATTCTCACTTAACGAGCTTTCAAAAATTAAATTTTGAAACGAGTCATTTTAAAAATATAAGTAAGTCATAGTTCCATGTAATTGGGTCTAAAAAGGTTGGAATAAAATATTCAGAGCAAACGGTCAATTAAATATTTAAATAAGCCAGTAATAGGAGTTTAAAATAAGTAAATTTGCGGGTCCTCACATGAGTCTAGTATTACTTTCTCAAATCTCCAATAAATTTGCATCAGCGCGTCTTTCGGAACACTATCGATGCGCGAGCGGTATGCACATAATTAGAACTCATTCACCTTTAATTCCTCAATTAACTTTTCTTAATCTACTATTGATCATTCTTAAATTTTTTTCCAAGATAGTTACACTCTCGAATAGAATATCACCTCGAAACACATGTACTCATTATTTCTCACTTAAACGAACCTCCGAAAATTAAATTTGCTAACGAGACGTTTTAAAAACATAAGGAAGACTTTGTTCCATATGAATGGTCTTAAAATGGTTGAAATAAATTATTTGGAGAAAACGGGTGAATAAATATTTAAATAAATCAATAATATTCGATAAAAATAAGAAAGTGATGTACTTTTGAGAACTTGTGTTGTAAGATTTGAATATTTATTTAAGGAAGCGACTTTTCTTCGTTTCGACTTTTATTATTTGGTTGTTACCCTTAAGTTTGAATTGAATTGTATCGAGTCTTGGCGAGAGTTAGGCAGGCGTTCCGCGGATACCCTTGGGTTCGCCCTTGGGAGAAGTGGGGGCATCACAGTTGGTATCAGAGCTTAGGTTTCAGATCTTTGTAGTGTATCCTAGGCTTGAAATTTAGGATGCCGGACTGTGGGATTGGTTTGAAAATTAAGTGATTGCTTGTAGGAATGAAAATTAGAGCCTAGGTTTGAGTTAGTGGACAATTCGGAGTCCTGATCTTGTGAGAGATATGTGGAATAGTACGAAATGATCGGACGTAGTTTATTTAGTATATTTGGATCCACCTAAGTTTTTAATTTTAATTGTAGGTTATGGAAGGTAATGGGGGTAGTGAGCCGTCTCAGGGGCGCCTTCCGTTGATCTATTATCGAGAAAGGTCTGGGGGAGCTCGTTGGAGATATAACCCAACTCGCTGAACTAGGACTCTATGTGACCGCCGGAGGACTTACTCGTACCCAAATTACGGGCGTTAGTGGTGATTGATGATCGGAAGCGGTTGTCCGAGGAAATTAGGGTAGTTCGAGAGGATAATCGAGGACTGAGGGCAACTGTGGATGCCCAAACTACTAGAATTCTTGAATTGGAGACTGAGGTACTTGAGGAGCGAAGAAAAAACTAAGGCTCCTTGTGAGCAGGTTCAGGAGGTTAAGAGTCGACTTGTTAGGATAGTACATGAGGTTAGAGACCGGACAGAGGGGACGATGGCCGAGTGTGTTATCTTGGTCGAACAAGTGGTGAATGGCAAGATATTCGACGATGAACATGAAGAGGAAACTCCTAGTGCTAAAAATGAAAATGATCCTACTGAACTAGCAGAGACTTCTGGCTCCGCCAATCCTTAAGCTAGTGATTTAGTCTACTTTAAGGGTTAAATACCAAAAACCCCCCTGTGGTTTGACTAATGTTCATTTTACCTCCCTATGGTTTGGAAACCTACAATTTGACTCCCCGTCGTTTCAACTAAAGTAAAAGTCTGACGGAAAACATCTAAACTAACGTCTGAACGAAAAATGTCAAAATTGCCCCTCTATAAGTCAAACCCTTGGAAGAATGTTTCGTGCAATTGAGAATGTGTAAAATACCAAAAACCCCCCTGTCGTTTGTCAAATGTACACTTCACCTGCCTATGGTTTAGAAACCTACAATTTAACTCCCGGTCGTTTCACCTAAAGTGAAAGTCTGATAAAAATACCGTTCTTGTAGATGTTTTCTGTTAGACTTTCACTTTAGTTGAAACGACAGGGAGTTAAATTGTAGGTTTCCAAATCATAGGGAGATAAAGTGAACATTAGTCAAACCACAGGGGGTTTTTGGTATTTAACCCCTACTTTAATAGTTTCGTCAAGGATAGTCGGGGTGGTGCTTGTTCAAAGGCCATTGCATTTTGTATTTTGTTTCACTATGTTTCCTACCTTTTTGGAGCAATTGAACGTTACTTATGAGGTGCTCGACTTTGTTGCTTTATGATTTCAAATCTATGTTATGGGTTGTACACATTTACAATTATTTCGGTGTCTCTCTAATTATTTTCGTTTTGCATGATCAAAGTGTCATTTTCAAACTTCGTTTATGTGTACTTATATTACGTCATACCTTTATAAATGTTAAATTTATGAACGACCAAAAGAGTGAAAGGGGTTGAGAACGAGGGTTAGGCAACCCCAAGTTCAAGGGGATGACTAGGGAATGGCATCTGGACCAAACCAAAACCCTAGGAATGAAAGAGCTAACCAAGTAGCTTTTACTATTAACCATATGATTGATATCTTAGTACGGTTAGTTGAGCACCAAACCAATCAACTAACCTAAAACCAAGAGAGATGTGAGGATAGAGCAATTCTTGAAGTTCGCCCATCTAAGTTTCACGGAGGGTCTAACCTCGAAATAGTAGATTAGTTTGAGGGGATGAAATGAGGCACTAGTGAAAGTAAGAGGTTAGGGTTTCTTCTCGAGCAACTTTGTAGATGAGTATTTGAGAGTGAATTAGGGTGTGGAACTTTTATATTAAGGAACAAGATCTCCGTATCTTGTTATGTTATAAGTGATGATAGTAGTCTTGTGAAAACTCAAGAGCTCGTCAATATTAAACAGAGAATAGTTAAGATTTATATTCCTGAGTAACCTATAAGCAAAAGAATGAAAGAGTAATATAGTCAGAATTTCCATTGTGAATAGTTACTCATTTTGACCCTTGATTTATCTAGCAGGCTAGCATTTGACTTAAACCAATCGGTGAGATGACAAATTTGGGAGAGATATGTAAGGAAATGGACATTCTTCGGAAGGAGGTAGAATTTCAAAGGAAATTGGCTGACTACTGGGAAGGAAGGTGGAAACAAGAATATGCAGAGAAAATTGAGTTGCTAGGCAAGAACATGGAACTGGAAAATAAATACAAAGGAAATTCTCAAACTGGTTAAACCGTGACTCATCACGTAACTTGTAGATACTGTGGCAAGTCTAACCACACTGAGGCCGAGTGCTGGAAAAAGCAAAGAAAATGTCTAAGGTGCGGTAGTGCCGAACATCAGGTTTCAACTTGCCCTGGTTCCTCTAAAGAGAGGAAATACTCAGCAGTCTACTAGATCCACTGCAAAACAGTCGAGTGCCAGAAGGGGTGATTAATGCTAATGGCTGTGAGAGAGATCCAAGTAATGGAAGTAATACGAGTGGGGATGAATTTGACTCCACTAAAAGAATACGGGTTGTATTTTTACCTAGTCTAGACTGGCATTTTAGAGGTGGTCATCTTTTTGAAAAAGAGAAAGTCCTTTTGTTGTTTTGTATCTTGGCAACTCGGCACATTCTGTTATGATCTTGTTGTTTCCTTTCTCCTTTTGAAATGATTTGATAAACCTATTCCAACTTGATGTAACTATTATGATCTTTTATAACATATGAAAATTTACTTGCTTTTAATTGATTTCATGGCTTACAGGTATATTTAAACTTTGCCCCACACCTTTAGATTGGTGATAAGACATGAACGGTAGTAGACGTGGTTGAGATTGTACTTGAGAGCGTAGGTGTAAGAACTCTCACTTAGGAATAAAATTCTCCCATAAATTACTTGCATTATCCTAGAACTAGATCACTCATAACACTTCCCTTGCATTCCATTTTATTGTTCTTACTTGAATTGTAACATTTCCTTGAGTTGGCTTTATTTTATTTCACCACACACACTTTGACCAAATGTCCTTTTATTAGTAGTTGGGACTTCATATAATAGTTTAGAGGTGTTAATTAGACATTGGTACATTTGGAAGGGTAGAAACATCATTAGTCAAAGATTAAGAGAAGAAAGGGCCAAGATTGGGCCAAGTGGCCAAACCCTAGCCATCCACCTTGTTTGACCAAAGGATTAGAGGAATTTTAAACCAACTTTTCTTCATTTCTTTCCTCCAAAATTTCGGCCATCTTGAAGCTTTTCAAGGAAGGAAGAAAACTCCATCTTCTTGCTATTCCAACCTTAGTTTGATCTTGAACAAAAATCATAAGACCAAGAGCTTGAGTTGGTGAGTGATTTGCCTTCAACCCTAGAGTGTGTTTTCAAGCTTGAAGCTTTTGGTTTGGTGGTTGTTTGGGTGACTCAAGCTTCTTACAAGAGAGGTATGTGATCCTTAATCTTTGGTTTTATGGTGTTATATCAAGTATTTAAAGCTTTGAGGGCAAACTAGAGGTAGCATGGATGATGTTTGTGGTGAAAACTCTTGCACTAAACAAGTGGTAGTAGGGTTAGTTAGTTTGTCTACTGTGAGAACCCGAAAATTTTCTTTATTTCTAGGCATTATTTTATTTCTTTGCACCGTTTTCTATATTTTCTTTATTCTATAAATTTTCTGGACATTTTTATGAGTAAATATGGTTTACAAATCATTTTTCTAGTATAAGTTAGTTCATGAGATTTTCGGAGTGAATAATGGACGTAGGACCCGCTAGTGCGTTAAGTGAGATAAATTCGGCCAATTAGGTTAAGTTTTGCGTAAAGGGATTAAATTACTAGGTGTTAGGAGATGATTAGAGGTTATCTAGATGGATTAACCTTGGAGAGCAAGGAGATAAGCTTAAAACATAAAAAGGTGCCACGTGTCGCAATGTGATTCGAAGAGGACTTGCCTAACTTTCTTATCTTTACTAAAAGACCAATTTTGACCCAAATCATCTTCACTTTTGCTCCCCTTTGGCCGAACCCTTTGAGAGAAAAGAAGAGAGAAAGCTTCAACTTTTATCTTCCATTTCTTGCTTAATCTTGTAATCCAACCATTAAACTCTCAAATTTCTCCATAGAAATTACTTGCTTAGGAAGATTGAAGGTCTTGGTGGAGTTATTTTGGAGAAGAAAACCCTAAGCCACTACCTTTCTTGAGGTTTCAAGGTACCTTGCTTGGAAATCAATTCTTTGTTTGCAATAATGGTAAATTAGTGACTTGTGGTGGTTATATAGTTTGTTTTATGGATGATTTCATGGATTAAGGTGGAGTTGGATAAATTTCTGATTTTATTGGATATTTTTCTGTTTTATATGGTGATTATTAGTTAGCCTTGGAATGATAGCTTGTATTGTTGTAGAATGAAGCTAGTATAGGTTAATTGTGGTCAATTGCGGAAAATTTCAGTTTTTACGGAAAATTTCAGTTTTAGGGTTTCAAATTAGGGCTTTGCCATAGGTGGTTGTATGGCTCTTGTTTGATTGAGATTGAAGGGTATTATGGCCCTAATGAGATGGGTTGACTAGCCTATGGATTGTGTATGCAATTGTGGTTGGATTGGATGAATTTATATGGTTGGTTGTAGGATGGAAAATCTGAAATTTTAGGGGAAATGCTGTCCAATTGTGGAGGATGTTAGATTTCCTTGAATTTAGGTTAGGATTAAGTAGAAATGAAAGGTTTTGGACTTGTTTGTACTTTTAGCTTTACTTGTACTTATTTTCCATTTCCAAGCTATATTTGGTTTTGCCCTAGTAGTTCATTTAAGGGGCATTCGACTCGTATTCGAGTCTCAATTGTGTTTTCTTGATTGTTATAGGGCGTGTCGGTGATCCAGGGCATCCGTCGGGCGAAAAACTTGTGAATTTGCTTATTTGAAGTGGTGAGTGTACTTTTGCATGATTTTATGCTTAATTGGTTGTTGTACTTGAATCCTTGGATTGAATGACTGTGAACTCTGTGCATGAGACGAGAGTGTACTTTATCGCTCTCATTCTCTTACTTGTATAACTGATTACTGAATATCTGTGAATTTGGCTTGTGCCTGGCTTAATGTCGTTGGGGCATGAGCCCTACGACTTTACTGTGATATCTGAGCTCAAGCCTCAATGGTCGTTCATCGAGTCGAGCCGGCAAGGGCCGGTCGATTAGGTAACGAACCATGAGGTTACTGTTTGTCGAATGGAGTGCTATCTCCTCAACTCTGTGGTATACTCGAGTATTACCTCTTTGGTTACTGTGAGGTGTTCGGGCCCGGTAAGGGGAATGTATGGTGGAAGGTACTGGATGTAAAGTGGGATCTACGGTCAGGTTCCCTTCTTCGAACGTTGACGGAGGGTCAACGGGATGAGATCAAGAATTGCAATGGGGAACTGGCTCCGAGAGCCACCTGTATCCTTTTATTGTGAACTCATTGTGGTGCTTATATTCCTATGTTTGATGGTCGTGTGTAACTGAGCATGGATACATTTGTGAACTTGAGTGCATGAATTGTTAGTACCTCATTGGGCGAAAGCTCACTCTCGTTATCTTTGTTTTCCTTACAGGACTAACTTTTGGAAATCATGATTTTGAGAAGCGAGTTGAGCTAGTAGATAATCTTTTGTTTTTGTATAGCTCCTCGATTGTTGGAAACCCTAGTTGCACCCTAATTTGAGGTACCTTTGGGGATTGTAAATTCATCAAAAATGTGTATCTATGAACGATTTCTCATGTATATCTAGTATCTTTTCGTGGATATGTACATTCTCTAGTGTTACTTAAAGTTTATTTGTGCTTGGTGGGTGTTCGAACGAGCGCGAAAATCAATCGAGGAAAGAAGAAAAATTCTGCCGGGCACTGTTCATCGAAATCCGGCCAAGTATCCGGCCAGTTATTGGTTGGATATCCGGCCGGATTTGCAGGGGAAATTGAAAAATTTTTGGTCAAGCCTCTGCCTCCAATCCGGCCAGATTGTGACGTGGCAGCACTGTTCATCTCAGTTTCATTTTTCGTTTTCATTTTGCGTGTTTGTCGTTACCCTTAATCACTATTATACCTTCCGGAACGTTTTGATTTGGGTGTGTGTGATCGTTAGTAGTTCTGGCGAGAGTTGGGCAGGCAGTTCACTAACCCTTAGGGTACGCCCTAGAGGGAGATGGGGGCTGTCACATCTACCATGTGTTTGATGAAATGTTTGAGCTTTGTTCATAGCTTTCCTTCATGTATTAACATGTTTTGGACCTTTTTGAGTTAGAGATAACACTTGACATGTTGTTTAAGTGAAAAAAAAGGTTAGGATGAAGGTTGGTGTTACATGAAGAACTAGTGGACTGTTTTGTTTTCTCTTGGGCTGACCGGCTTTGAAGTGGGAGGTTTCTCCTTTATTTTATGGTTCTTTTGCACCTTATTTAAGCCTAAGAATCTTGGCTAAACATTGGTTCATGGTTTGGTGTGAATTAATATGGAGTTTAAGCAAGTAAAGTGGTTGTTTGGACCACTAGTGAACTGTTTTTGTCCCTTTTAATGACTAGACTGTTATGGTTCTTTTAATCATTTTTGTGTATTGCATTTTGAGCTCCAATGGTACTAGATAACTTGTTCCCCTGTATATGAACCATAGGAGATTGAATTGGGTGAATTTGAACCAAAACAAGTGAAGTTAGCATCAAGAACTAGTGTAATTTTTCTATGGTTTTAGGGCTGAGCAGGACTGGAAAATCAGCCAACTTGTTTGACCTACTGGTACTGATAGGAGACTACATAGAGTGTGTATTTGGTACCGTTGGAAAGCCCTGTGTGTCTAGTTTCCAACGCCACTGATGGTACCTGATTCTGACCTTCCTACAGTGAGATATAGCCATTTTCCCGAAACTACGCGGGCGCAACTATTTTACCCGCGAAGAACACTTTGAGCTTGAATGAAACTTTTCTTTTGCCCAACTTTCTTGCACTTGTCAAACTTGTTTTCTCATGAACTTTTACTGCATTTTGGGCCTAACTTTTATGGTGAATTGAGTAGATTTAACCACTCACTTGGTCACCTAATGAGCTCACTTTTGGGTTCGAATTGAACCTAGTTTGTTAACGATTTCACTCGTTGCCCTAAGATTGGGAAACGGTGGTGAACGTAACCGAGGGACTTGATGTTTGAACACTTCATTACTTGACAGGTGAGTGTTCCACTACCTGTTAACTGTTTATGTGAAATATCTGAATACTTTATTTGCGACTGTTAGAGCCAAACATTGTTTTGATAAAAATTGAGGCGAGCGTGTACTTTAACGCACTCGACCTCCCTTGTTTCCACTGAGGCTCTGTATACTGCTATTATGAGATGTGATTTCTCTACATGTGACTGTGTTTGAGTTGTTTGGGCGATACCCCATCAACTACTGCTACTGTTTGGGTACCCAACCTCATAGGTAAGTCGGTTGTATCGAGCCAGCAAGGGTTTGGTCGAGAAGGCCGATAAACCTTGAGGACTGTTTACTGAAAACTGGAAACCGGTATACTCGAGTATTACCTACTTACTATTTGAGGAGTTCGGGCCCGGTAAGGGGGTTGACTGGTGGATGGGAATTGGAGAAAGTGGAGTTCTACAGATATTGTATTCTTTGAATGCAAACGTTGACGGAGAGTCAATGGATTCTTGTATGATCAAGCTTAAGTGGATTTGGTTTTTGGAAGCCACCTGTATCCTTGAATTGAACTGTGATTTCATTGTTGTAGTATAATACTGTGTTTACTTGTTTACCTTACATCTTTATCTGGCTACGTGCATATCTGTTTATTTGGAACCTCACTGAGTTTTAGCTCACCCCACTCCCTTTGTTTTCCTTAACAGATGTGGGATGGACATAGGGGCAAGAGCTTTCAAAGCTTTATCTTTTGCTTGAACTTGTACTTCGAATTGTAACCTTTTGCTTAGATGACTTTACTTTTGGCTCTTGTAAGTTTGAATTCATAAGTTCGACTTATGTTATGTAATTGTAGTGTGGAATGGTAAGTTTGACATTTAGCTTGACATGCTAAGTTTGGAAAGTTGGCTTGACGATTATATGCCATTAGGGTTTGTACGCTTTGACTTGAAGTTATTCCACTGGTTATCTTGAGTTGCTAGTTCTTTGATCGACCGAGGCCCAGCAAGAGTTGGACAGGCAGTCCGCTGATACCCTAGAGTTCGCACTAGGGAGAGGTGGGGTTGTCACAGTAGGCAAATCTGAGGTCTTGGAGGTGACCAGGGATCGACGGCGGACCAAAAATCGAGAACTTAGGGTTAAAACTGAGACCCAATGCTTGATTGCCAAGTTGATATATTAAAATTGTGAGATTTGAGTTGGTGGAAGGAAATATTTGATAGAGTTAATGAGCCTAACAATTAAGGGACCGGATATAATATTTGGAATGGAAGTTTGAGGCTATACATGGACTATCGAGACTTGAACAATGTGACCATTAAGAACAAATACCCTTTTTCCTCATATAGATGAGAATTTGATCAACTGCAAGGAGCCGTGGTATTATCCAAGTTGGATTTAAAGTAGACCTATTACCAGTTGAGGATCCTAGAAACTGATGTACTTAAGACCGTTTTCAATTTAAAATATGGTACTTTGAATTCACAGTTACGCCCTTTGGGTTGACTAATGCACTAGCAGTATTTATGGACCTAATGCATCGGAGTTTTAAACCGTATTTGGATTAATTGTGGTGACATTTATTGATGGTATATCGATATACTCTAAGATTCGAGGAGGTCATGAAAGACACCTGATGATAGTTTTACAAACCCCAAGAGAGCGCCAACTTTTGTTAAGTTCAATGAATGTGAGTTTTGGTTGGAAGAAATAGCCTTTCTAGGTTATATAATATCTAAGGAAGGAATTACTATGGACTCAGTTAAAGTGAAAGCTGTTTTAAGAGGAAACGACCAGAAAACCCTACCGAAGTTCGGAGTTCTTAGGGTTAGTCGGATAATACCGTCGGTTTATCAAGGACTTTTCTAAGACCGCAAGAGCCTTAAGTACTTGTTTTTCCCAAAAGAGTTGAACTTGAGACAACGTAATTGAGTGGAAATTTTTAGAGGATTATGATTGCCCGATTAATTATCACCCAGGGAAAGCTATATATGGATGAGATTATAAGGTTACATGGGATGCCGGTAAGTATTGTATCTAACCGAGACCCTCGATTTGTTTCTCGGTTCTGGCCGAAGATGCAAGAAATGCTAGGAGCTAAATTAAGTTTTAACACTACCTACCACTCATAGACTGATGGACAGTCAGAGAGGACATGTTGAGATCATCTATCTTGGTTTTTGGAGAAAGTTGAAGTAAGTACTTGAGACTGGTGGAACTTGCTTAGCTAAGGTTCTAAATGACCATGATACGACACACTCTTTTACAAACCCTAGATTCATGAGTGGGGTAGACGTGAGGCCGATTAACTTACCCTATGATTTGGAAGTTAAAACGCCTATTGGGGATCAAAGTTTAATTGCTAATTGGGTGAATAGAAATTGTGAGATATGGGTTGGAGCGTGTAAGTTGTTGATCGATTTGATAAACCTAGTCATTGAGAAGTATGATGTTATCCTAGGTGTGAATTTCGAGAACGAAATTCCTTTTAAGGAGGGAAGGATGTGAGGACCCGAATTTTACTTACTTTTAATTCAATTTTACTGGCTTATTTAATTATTTATTCACCCGTTTTCTCCGAACAATTTATTTCAACCATTTTAAATCCATTTACGTGGAGCAATGTCTCACTTATATTTTTAAGACGTTCCGTTAGCAAATTTAATTTTTCGGAGGTTCGTTTAGCGAGAAATAGCGAGTACACGTTTTTCGAGATAATATTCGATCCGAGAGTGCAATAATCTTGGAAGATTAAAAATAATCAATAGTAGACTAGGAAAAGTTAATTAAGGAATTAGAGATGAGTGAGTTCAAAAATTTTGCTTTATCGCGCGCGAGTCGAAAGTTCGCGCATTTCGCGTCGGAACAACTAAGTGGAGATTTAAGAAACATATACTAAACTACTAAGAGTGAATAATTACAGTGTTAAAGGAATTACATTTGAGGATTAGTGCACAAGTGAAACAAACAAGAGAGAAAAGTGGTAGTACGGGACACTATTCGTGCACTATTCAAAGTTGACCTTGGACACCTTTTTGCACCTTTTTCCCTCCAATCTTCCAAGAGAAGGTTCACAACACAAACCTTCTCTCTCTCCCCTCTCTTGGTCGGCCGAACAGCAAAGGAAAAGAAGAGAAGAAAGCTCTCTTCATCTTGCACCATTTTTGCTTCCATTTCCCTCACAAATCTTTACCCAACTCACATACTACTTGGAGGTTAGTTCTAGTTTGGAGAAAGACATCATCTAGTGGAGTTTCTTGGAGGTTTTGTGGTGAGAAATTTCTGGTTTCTTCAAGGGTTCAAGAGGTATCCACCATCTCCTTCAAATCTTTCCATTTTCTTCAAGAATGAAGCTTAGATTGCATGGGTTTACAACCCTAAGCAAGAAATAGGTAGAGGACTTGAGGAAAATCATTTATCTTGCTTTAATCACTAGGCTAGCGGTCTTGAGGTGGATTATAGGTAGCTGACTTGAGGTGTAATTAGTTGATTGTGGTTGTTTATGTGTTATTTGAGATGAATACGGTTAGAAAGTGAAGGAAAAATCGAGGACAAGCTGTGCATGAGAGCTGGCCGAAACTGTCCTGTGGTTATCTTGCTTGTATTTCGAATTTTTGTTGGTTGTTTGGCTGTGAAATTGAGTGATATATGTTGTATATTGTGTGTACAAAGTGTCTACCAAAAATCGTTTCAATTGGTTGCTCAAAACTAGAGTTTTCGAAATTGAAAGAAATCTGGAAATGGTAATCTGGGCAGACCGAACAATACCTCTTTGTTTGAACGTATCTCTCTGTATACAAGTCAAATTAAGTGCCATTAGCGGAATTCAAAACGAGACATTCATAGATTTCCAACGGTATAAAAACCAGCCGCTAGTTCATTTTGAGTCATCCGTAGTGATTCGACAAATTTTGCTGTTCTGTTGTGACTGTCTGTCCGAGAGGAATGGAGAAGCTGCATCTTGTGGCTCGAATTTCTCTCACTTGTGAACTGATTTTGGAAACGACTCTTTCTGATAAAATCTAGCATTTTGAACTAGTTTCCAACTCCACCAACCATTCCCAATTTGAACTTGTATTGAGTGAGATGTGGTCTGATTTCGAAAGTGCAACAAAGCTGGGAAACTGGAAAGCTTTTCCCTTCTTGCTGGCCGAATGGTCAGAGTTGTTTTGGGATGTTTTGTCTCGAAAATTTTGATGTCAATTGCTTGTCAATTTCTTATTAAATATTTATAGAACCTTGGTTTCAAAAATGGATCGAATTGGGGCTGATTTCATTGTGCAAAACGTTTGGAAATGAAAGAAAAGCATGAGGGCAGATTGGCCTTGAAACATTTTTCGAAATTTGGTAGTTTTGTTAACTGCCTTCCAACATGAGTTTTTGCCTGAAATTTGATAAAGAGGTATTCCACATATGAAATTTAAGTGTACCAAATTTGGTGTAATTTCAATACCATTTCGATCCCCAAATAACACCCCAAAGATTGCTTTTCAAATCTGGAAATTTCTGATCAGCGTACAAAATTCAACCGACTTTAAGCTACTATATCTTGACGCTCAAAATTCCGAATCTAGTTCCGTTTGTCGTGTTTGAAACCTTGTTTTGAACTCTTATTGTGTTATGAATTTCAACGGCCGATTCACTTTCTGTGAATTATGCCAAATTTCCAAAGATTGCTGAAAATCAAGACTGGATCAAACCTGTCTTCTTGGAACTGAGATTTTCGGCTGAAAATGAATGATTTCCGTTTAGAATCTTGGAGAAGTATTTTCTAGGAACTTTTAGTAATTCGAACCTAGTTTCCAACGGTATAGAGTTTTCCATTTTTGGACATACCAAACTCAAGATTTGATTTTTCAGCTTGGAACTGTTTTAAACTCGATTTCATGGTAGAGGCTAGTTTCTCTTGGGATTTTAAATTCCCACTTTTGAACCTCGATTTTCGAGTGATTAAGGTTCTCTTTCATGACATTGTTTTAGTATTGCAAGTGTACATTCTTCCTTGTTAGCAAGGGATTTGTAAGTAATAGTGAGTGATAGTCAATTATTATTTGCTCAGGCGCTCAAGGGGATCTTCAAGAGAATCTCGAAGCGGACGCCTGAAGACATATTTGCTCACTTACCCACTTTTGACTTGGTGAGTGTCAAGTGTATGAAGTGTTGCTACGTGCTTAATTGTTCTCATTAATTGAGTATTTTGAAAGTGTCGAGTCGAGTGTGTACTTTACCGCACTGTTCTCTTTTAAGTGAATTATATTTGAATTGTATGAAGTGAATTTGCTAAGTGAATAAAGTGAAGTGCTGCAATAGTGAATTATACTATGTTTGAATCAATGTCGATTGGAGTGAATCTCCTCGACTTATATTTATAATAGTGGGGGACGCCCAAACTCATCGATTGACCTTGCGACTTAAGCCGGCATGGGCTTGGTCGTGAAGTTTGGTGAGTCATTAGAAAATTTTATAAACTTGATCTATTGGAGAGATCTCGCTTGGCATACTCGAGTAGTATCGCCTTATATAAAAGAAGTGCGGGCCCGGAGCAGGGGGTGTAACGGTGAACGGGGAAGAGTAAGTGAAATTCTACGGACTTAATACCCACCCTGCTGACGGAGTGTCATCACAGGGGAGTATTTGATCGAGCCTTGGCGAAGCAAGTGGAATCTAGCTCCTGAGAGCTCCCGTATCCTTATTGAATGTGTGTTATTATTATTGATAAATTACTTGAACTTTCTTGTTTTAATTCTCGTGCAAATGCCATGATTATGTAAACTATGTGTTTGCATGTTTTCTTAGCCTCACTGAGCATCCGCTCACCCCATTAGCTTTATTTTCCTTAACAGGAGTTTGGAATGGAAAGAATTTTGGAGAAGCCGGTCTTATTACTTTTTATTAGTATTTTGGGATGTAATTGATTAGCCGACTTCTAGTGATTGTATTTTGGGGAAAGTGATGTACTTTGAGAACTTGTGTTGTAAGATTTGAATATTTATTTAAGGAAGCGACTTTTCTTCGTTTCGACTTTTATTATTTGGTTGTTGCCCTTAAGTTTGAATTGAATTGTATCGAGTCCTGGCGAGAGTTGGGCAGGCGTTCCGCGGATACCCTTGGGTTCGCCCTTGGGAGAAGTGGGGGCGTCACACAGTCGCTTGCGGGCTTCATTCAAGCCACACAATGCCTGGTCTGACGAGTCCTGCTCTTGAACCATCTCTGCCTCCGCCACCGCCCTTTCCACTTCCTTAACAGCCTCGAATATATCACCAAAGGATTCCTTGGACCACCCCTTTAGTAACTGCTTGGTTCTACGTAGTTTGGCTGCCAACACACCCAGAGGAGATCTGACAATTTCTCCCGACCACCCCCCCTAATGAGGTCCAACAACCCTGCTCTGGTGGTCCAAACATTTAAAAAGCGAAATGGCTTTGGATTGTTGTCCAATCGAGTCGAGGCCGTCATTAAAAGTGGGGCATGGTCCGACGGGTCCCTTGCCAAGTGCTACACCCGAATATCCGAACCCATGCGAAGGGCCTCCAAGTTGAGAAGCAATCGATCAAGTCGTTTCCAGACACGGGCCCGCCCTTGCCTGTTGTTGCACCAAGTATAGTTGGACCCAGAGAAACCCGCATCTGAGACCCCAACCTCCATCATGAACCGCAAGAAATCCTCCCCCTCGATCAAGCGGAATGGCAGTCCCCCACGCTTCTCCCCCTCATTGACTATCACATTAAAGTCCCCCGCTAAGAACCAAGGGGCATCGGACGATATACCCACCGTCAAGTCTGCCCACAGCATCTGACGCTCTTGAACGGTGCACTTGGCATGAACAAAAGAGAAATAAACGGTAGATGGTAGCATCGGACACTGGACATGAAGCGAGACATGCTGACACGACTCCCCAATAATGGCACAAGAGAGAGGGATTTATAGAAGACCCAAATGGTCCCCCATTGGTTTGAGACACTAAAGTCCATCCCCAATGTCAACCGCACATTATTAATATGGCCTAAATCCACATTTGGTTCACAAATTGCAATCAACTGTAAGGAGTGAAGTTTAACTAATTTTTTGAGCCTTCTTAGATTAGGAATGCGAGTAACACCCCTTATGTTCCAAAACAACATTTTAATCATTGGACAACAAGGTAAGAATTGGATATTAAATATGGTAAATTTTTATTTGTTTGAGTCATTACATGGAAACTTGGTGTAATAATGCTTATCATTAAACTAGAATAACTAGATTTGGAAACTAATTCAAGCTAAAACCTTAGCTGCTGTGATACTACAGTGCATATTGTAGACACCAAATTTTTAATTTGTTTTAATTTATTTTAATTTATTTAATTTATTTAATTTATTTTATTTTATTGATAATCATTATCTATTTTTACTTATTAATCTCATGATTTTGTTTTTAGACTTTTTTTTTAGCATTTTAGATACCAAATTTTTAATTTAGCTTTATTTATTATTATTTTCATTTTTACGGATTAAATGATAATTGTTATTCGTTTTTGCTCATTAGTCTCTTAATTTTTATTTTTAAGACATTTTTAGCATTAAAATTTATCGAAAAAAGAAAATTGTTCACAAAAATAGGCTTTAATTCTTTTAGTTTCAATTTATGAAAATTTGTTGTTTGTTTACCTAAATTAAGTAAGGAAAAATCATCAATCAAAATCAAATTTTTTAGCATTTCATTTAAGTTGGTTAATCTTGTTTATTTTCGATTTTGTTGATAAAATTATTTCATTATTTGTTATTAATTAAAAAAAAAGAAAAGGAAGCAGCTCACGCGCACGTGAGCTGCAAATGAAACAAGCATTTCACACTTTCGTATTAAAAACACGCGCGCGTGCGAGGTTACAGGACTGAAAATGCAGCAAGACTATAACCTGAAGCAAAGCTACATGACAGAAAGAACAGCTGTGATTTTCCAGCTTTTTCTCATCGATTTTTCTCATTTTTCGGCTCCATTGGATTATGTTAGTACAGGCCATCTGGCCTTCATCTAGGAGTTTCAGACGACTTGTGTATCAAGAACCATCAAACAGCTCCAAAAATGCTATAAAAAATGCAGCTTCATCCCATCGTTGCTCCAAGGGTTTAGGGAACTTAGTCTTATAAAAGGGAAAAGGCAGCAAGGGTTGAGAGGAGAGAGTGACGGCTGAAGGAAAAGTGAGGTAGAGAAAATCGAGAGAGCTGAGAGAAAAGGAACGGGAGAAAACAGGAGAAAACTGAGCAGAAAAAAAAAGAAAAACAAAAGAAAAAGCTTCGGGAAACAGTGGAGTGAATGAGAAACTGAAAAGGGGAAGGGAACAAGAACTGGGTAGTGAGGTTGAGAAGAGAGGAATCCGGTGTCATTTGGGACTACTGCCACTTGCAGGAATCAACCACCGTTGGTTGCTATCAATCTTCACCGAAAAGGGCACTGTAAGGTTCTCTTTTTGCCTTTTCTTATAGATAGCTTCTAAACTGTGAGAATCATGGATTTTGTTCGGTGTTTTGATGGCTGATGTTGAGGTTTTTTTCTTGTGAGTATGGCCTTGTGTCGTATGCTAAGACCTTTAGACTAAGGGTTGGCTGCAACAAGATTGAACCTTTCGACTTGTTGCAGTATTTTATTTTATTTTTTAGTTTTCTTTCCTTTAGGTTGCTGAGATAGCGGTTTGTGTGATATTCTGTTTGCTGTTTGATTGAAAGGTCATAGCTTTCTCCAATCTGGTGAGCTAAAGGCTGCATCTTTGGTCCTTATTTGCGTAACTTGGGTCTGTTAGGGTCTTTGGAGTCCGCTTGAAAGGTGTGCTGCAACAAGTTTGAATATCTCGGCTAGTTGCAGCAGCTTTCCTTTTCTTTGGGTTGTTGAATTGGTGTCTGGTTCAATGTTCTTGTTTTTGCTCGTTGATTGGCTATGATACCATGAACACATCTGGGATTTTCACATCTTATGGTATGAAAACTCATTTTCCGTAGCTTGTACTATGTTCGTTTATGGGGTCTGTTTGGAATGGATGGTGATATCTTCGATGAGTTTAGCAACGTTGGTTTCCTGAATTTTTTTTTTTGATGGGAACTCATGAATAAGGGTCATTAGTTTGGGTTTGTTTTGTTTTGAGAGCCGAGAGTTTGAGGTTTCACTAGACATTCATGTTGCTTTGTTGTGCCATATGTCCAGTTGCCTTAGTTAGATCTTTTAGAAATAGATGATTGTATCTGGGGGATGTTAATGACAATGGGTTGAAGCCTGACATTCTGGTTTGGTTGTTAAATTAGTAGAGCTTGTTTGAGTTCTTGCGTGCAAATATATCTAAGCTGAAGTAAAAAGAAGTAAAAAGCTGCATTCATTCTTATGTCTTTGCTGTTTTCTTCTCCGCAACAGCTCATCAAGTGAGTTTTGTCACCTAATTTGCTAGTTAATCTTGTGTTGGAAAGGGGATATTGGATGAGTGGTGTTGAGTTTGCATGTTTGGGTCTAAAAAACACTTGAATCATGTTAGAATACTTGCTGGAAAATGAACAATCAGATTGCCGAACCCTTTTTGCATGAAAGTTTTCAAGAATTTGCATGATTTCTTTCTAAGTTTTTGCTTGTTTGGATGTCAAAGTTATGTGTTGTGTTGCTTAATTTAAAGCTTGGACGTCGGGTTGAGAAAGTTTGATCAAAGTTTGTGTTAGATTCTGAAATTTGTGTTCGAAGATGAAACTGCAGCAGGTTTGAATTGCAGAAGTTTATGTCGTAGCATTTGCATGCATTTTGCATGAAATCTTCCAAGAGTTGCACTTTGCTCCCTGTTGTTTCTAACTAATGCTACTATGACCCATAATATTAGAAAAGATTAATCAATTTTGTCCCTTTAACATGTTATTTTTCCTTGGTATGCTTTCATGTGATTTGTGGACAGATTCCTCATGAATTTTAGGGTGAATTTGAAGGTTTTAAGAACTTTTTCTAGATTTTAGTTTTGATTTGGATTCTTAGTGAAATTTTGGGTATTTTGTGGTTTGAATGTAGCAAATGGATTTTCATTTATTTTTGTGGATTTTATGATTGATTTTTATAGGTTTCGCTTCAAGTCCTTAATTTTAATTTATTTGCTTTTGGGACCCTTAATATTAATAGTAATAAATTGATCCCTCAAACTTCTTTAATTCTTTTACATGGGTCCTTGTTTGTTTCAATTTGATGAATATGAGTTATTTAGCTTATTTGAATGTTTTGAGTGATTCAATTTCGTGTTCATCTCCATTTCATGTGATTATTTTGTTAATTAAAGTGATGCCTTGACCCTTTTTATTATTTTGGAGGGTAAATAAGTAAATTCGTGTCATTAGGGCCCCAAACTCAAGGGAGGTACACTCTATCCCTTATTTTTACTTTATTTGACCCTATGTGCACTTAAATGACTTTATGTGTTTAATTGCATGCCTTTTGAATGTTTTATTTCATTTCTTTATCTGCTTTATTTGTTTCAATTTTTGAATATTTATTTTAGTTCAAATTTTAATTATTTTAAAGGCATTTAAGTGCCAAGTTGTAATAGTTAGGTTTACTTTATTTCATTTTATTTCCTTCCCCCCTTAGATTGTAGTTAGGGCCCCCTAATGTAATAGTTAGGGTTTTATTTGCTTTATTTGCTCTGTGTGTTTTTGCATGTTTATGTGTTACGTGTTACTCGTTTTCTTAGAGTCTTGCATCTAGATATTATGCTTATATGTTATGTGTTTATGTGATCTTGTGTGTTTACTCGCTTTATTATGTTTTAATCTAGTTATAATCAATGTGTGGCGTCACCACACTAGTCCAACGCTAGTTGTGGTCCATTTTCCCAATTCCACACTAGTCCAACGCTAGTTGTGGCCCTTTTTTTTATGATTTCTCACTAGTCCAACGCTAGTGAGAACTTGTAGACATGGGCTAGTCCAATGCTAGACCCTTAAGAGCCCTTCGAGCGTTAGATCATGATTGTGTGATAAAATCAGTTCATCTCATGCATATTTTACTTTCTAGGATCTTTTATCAATTTTTGCATGTTCCCTTTATACATATAACCTTTATCCCATACTCCCCCTTATATATATGTATTTTTTCCCCCATATTCCCCTTCTACACACATCCCTTATCCCACATTCCCCCTTATCTATCCCCTATCCCATATTCCCTCTTATATCCATATCCCCTATTTTTATATTTTCATTTATATTATCCTATGCATGAAACATGACATTAGATTTGCATTTCATATAGGGAAAATTAGAGATAGGTTAGTACATTTGCTTGATTAGATTAGGAAAACAACCCCTTGAGTATGGGATATGGACGAGTTTGGTTTTCTAGCCTTAGCACGCTCGTATTCCCTCTACGAAAGGAAAAATTGAGTCACGAACATTAGTTCCCCGTACCCGTTATGATACATCCCTTTGGACATGTATATTTGTACATTATTATTTTCCTTTTCTTTTCTTAGAGTCTCATATTTTTGCATTATTCGTGACCTCTTTAAAGAGTCCCTATTGGGCATCACAATTAATGTGATTGGCACCCATTAAGTTTTGAAGAGATATTTTGACCCCCCGATACCCTCTTAGGTCTAGGGTTTGCATTCATATAGTACATCCAAATGTGATAAATCTTTAGGTTAAAAAGGTAAGAAAATCTTTGACTAAATCACGCAACTAGCTTTGGCTAGGTCGAAAGGATGCCTCGGATTTTTATCCTTGCCTTCCCTTTCTTCAAATGTGACTCCCGGACACTTTTCTCTGATTTTCGAAGAATTGGAGTCGTTTAAAAAGAGTTTTTCTACTTTTTTCTTTAAAAATTCATTTTAGGTGACTTGGTACACCTTAACTCAATACCGAGTGGCGATTCCGATTTTTTATTCAAAAACCCTTTTTAAACTATAATTTGGGCCAAAAATCGTCGCATTTTAAACCCCATTTTAGGCCGAATTTCTTTATTTATTTTCTAAAAATAAAAAACTCATCATTTTCACTCAAAATTAAACCAAAAAATTCATAATCCACTTTTCATAAACAATTTAATTTAATTTTTTAAAAAAATGGGGCACGACACATATGATCTGCATTAATTGCTTTTCTAGTATTATTGTGCATCATGTTCATCCTTATTGTTGTAAAATGTTGCCTTTCCCTAGTTGTTATAATAAGTCTCTTGTGAGGAACCGAATTTTATTTATTTATTATTTATTTTTATTTTATTTTACTAGCTTATTTATTTAATTATTATTTATTTGCTCCAATTAATTTATTTTATTCATTTTAATTGCATTTGCAAGGTACATTGCCTCAATATTATATTTTAGCACATTTGTCTTTAAAGTTAATTTTTCTTCCACTCGATTAGTGAGAATTAGAGAAAACGAGACAATATTTCGGTCCGAGAGTGCAGTGGTCTTGGAGAATTAAGGGTGATCAATTATAAACTAAGAAAAGTTAATTGACGGATTGGAGGTGTGTGATGCCTCCACTTCTCCCTAAGGCGAACCAAAGGGTATCCGCGGGATGCCTGCCCAACTCTCGTCAGGACTCAAGACAAACCAATTCAAGCTTAACTATAATAACCAATAATACCAGTCTAATAAAGAAAAGCCGCTTCCATACATATATAAATATCCAGTCTTACACCACGAGTACAAAATACATCAATTTTTCAAAAGATATACAATTGTCCAAAAGGTATCCATTCGATTGTACAATCGAATCCCTATTACAAAAGTTCGTCCCAAAGATTTCCTCCGAGTTCCATCTCAGATCCATTCCTGTTAAGGAAAACAAATCTACGGGGTGAGCAATCGCTCGCGAGGCCAAGAAACACACATGCAAGCACATTGTCCAAGTAACAATCCCATATAACAAGTATAACTGAAATATTCAAGTAAATAGCAATTCAAGTGAGAAAATGTAAACATAAACAATTCAAGGATATAGGAGCTCTCAGGAGCTATTTTCCACTTGCACGATCCAGAACCTTTACGAATTGACACTCCGTCAATCGGGTAGGTTTAGTCCGTAGAACTTCACTTATCATGTCCCCGATCACCGTTACGTACCCCTGTCGTTTGTTTTGGGCGATACTGCTCGAGTATGCCAAGCAAGATGTCTCATTAGATCAAGCTTATACTTGATTCCCATGGCTCCCCAAGCTTCTCGACCAAGCCCATGTTGCCTCGAGTTGCAAGGTCGACAAATGAGATTTGGGCATCCCCCAATAGTGTCATTAGGTGTCGAGGAGTTTCACTCCACTCGACTTATGCAGCCATAGCATATTATTTTATTTCAATAAATCATTCAATACATTTCAATCATTCATTGCACTTAAATCAATTCAATCATTTTCAATCAATTCAATTGTGATTCATTTAAACGAGAACAAGTGCGATAAAGTACACACTCGACTCAATAGTTATAGTCATGCTATACATAACTTGCAAATTCACATAATTTCAATTAGTCATGCACTTGACACTCACCTAGTCAAAAGGAGAGTAAGTTGCACAATTCAAGTACTTAGGCGTCCGTTGTAAGGTCCTCTTGAAGGTCCCCTTGAATGCCTGAGCAATTAATAATGAACTACCACTTAGAAACCCCAATTATTACGAAAGATTGCACACTTGTACAATCTAGAAAAACATCGTGAAAATGAGCCTTAATTACTCGTAAATCGAGGCTCAAAAGTGGGGTTTAATAATACAAGGAAAAATCTGATTTTCATCTTGAAATCAAGTGTAAAACGGTCAAGAAGTATCGAAGGAAAATGGAGAGTGCAAAGGACTCGATTTCCATTAAGTTCGGAAATTTCAGTTTTGATAAGCAATCTTTGGAAAATCGTATCTCACTCTCCACAAGTCCAAAATTGGAAAACTTGGCACCGTTGGAAACTTCTTCCAAATTACTAAAAGTTCCTAGAAGACACATTTTCATGATTCCAAATGGAATGTATTCAAATGTTGGCTGGAAGTCGCTGATTTAAGCTATGAAGACAGTTTCGAGGTCGGTTTTTGGCCAACTTTGGAAATTCGGAAAACTTCACAGAATATGAACTAGCCTCTGAAATTTGGAAATCAATTAGAGTTACAAACAAAGTTTAAAACACAACAAACAGAACAAGAATCGTAGTTTTGAGCGCCAAGATATAGCAGCTCAAAGTTGCTGAAATTCCCTCACAGAACAGAGATTTTCCAGATATGAAGCTTGAACTTTGGGACTTTAGTTGGGAATCGAAACGGACTCGGAATGGAACCAAATTTGGTAGTATTACCCTACCATATAAGGGATATTCCTCTGTAAAATTTCATATAAACATTCGTACGGGAAGTCAGTTAATAAAGCCACTAAAATTCCAAGAATTTCCAAGGCAAATCTGCCTTGTACTTCCATTTTCCCTTTTTAACTTTTGGGTCAATGAAATCTTCTCAAACATGGTTCATTTATGAATACAAGGTCTAAGAAACATTCAAAATACTTTTGGTAGGTGGTTACCACCAAGAATTTCAAAATAACAAGTCCCAATCGAGATTGGCCATTGATCAGTCCAAAATGAGGGTTTTCAAGCAATGACATGGGTCTGTAATTTGGCCATAATTCATTCAATTCAACTTGGAATTGAGCATAGTTGGTGGCGTTGGAAATTAAATTCATAAACATACAATTTCTAAGAAGAAATAGTTTTACAATTCTGTCCATAACTAGTTCAAATTTAAGCCACAAGTTCCAGCATCACATTGGCTCTCTAACAGAGCAACGAAACAGGACAGGTAACGTTGAACATTGGTGTGGCTCCCTCAGGTCGAATCAGGGGGTGAATTTTATATCGTTGGAAAACTGAACGTGTCTAGTTTCTAATTCCGCAAACGGAACTCGATTTGGACGTCGGAGCAAAGGGTTATGTCAATTGAAATTCACTGCCAGAGCATCACTGGACTCGTTTTCCAGATTTGTACTTATTTCGAAAATGCAACTTTTACTCATCCAAATCAAGTGCTTTTTGGTAGAAACTTTTTACACAACGTATACAACATATATACATCAAAATCAAGGCAATTTAACCACAAAAATTTCGGACTAAAGGCTCCGCAAAACCAGGGGCAGATTCGTCCCTTTTCACTATCAAACTTTCCGTTGATTTCTTTCCACTTTCTCAACTTAAAACCACTAGTTTAGCACTAAATCAATACCAATAACATTGAAAATCAACATATCAGCCCATCAAGTGCAATGTGGGATTTCATAGAGCCCACTCACAAGATTTCCAACAATATAAAGCTACCCACATGCATCTATAAGTTTCCAAGTGCAATATAACTTATATAAACTAAGATTTGAAGAGTGGATGATCATATACCTCCTTAGATGGTAAGACCAGAAATTTTCGGCCCCATTGATCTCCAAGAAACCGTGAGAATGAAGCTGCTTTCTTAGCCCAAGATGATCTCCAAGTTATTTTGCAAGGTGTGGTAGGAATTTGAGGTGAAATGAGCAAGAGATGAAGCAAGATGATGAAGAGCTTTGGGTCTTCTTCCTCCTTGAGGTTTCGGATGGTATGAGGGGAGAAAGGAGAAGAGAGTTGGCTGATGGTTGAGCTTTCTTGAAAAGCTTATGAATTTGTGGCCAAAATTTCTCCAAAAAGTCAACTAAGAATAGTGCGCGTACGCGCGCATTTCGTGCTCGTTTCCTCTCGGGTTTGTTTCACTTGTGCACTAAATCTCTAATGCACTTCCATTGATACTATTATTATTCACTCTTAATAGTTCTAAAAATAAAGGTCCAAAGTCCCTCAATTGATCGCACGCGCGAAAACGCGTACTTTCGACTTGTGCGCGAGAAAGTGCAATTTCTAAGAAATTCTCGTAACGATAGTATTACTAACTAATACTTGAGTACTTGCACATAAAAATAACTATCTTAGAACTAATGTATGAGTCCTCACTCTCCAAGCTCACTGTACTCTCAAATCGATTATTGTCTCCAAACGCGTATTCACTATTCTCACTTAACGAGCTTTCAAAAATTAAATTTTGAAACGAGTCATTTTAAAAATATAAGTAAGTCATAGTTCCATGTAATTGGGTCTAAAAAGGTTGGAATAAAATATTCAGAGCAAACGGCCAATTAAATATTTAAATAAGCCAGTAATAGGAGTTTTAAAATAAGTAAATTTGCGGGTCCTCACATGAGTCTAGTATTACTTTCTCAAATCTCCAATAAATTTGCATCAGCGCGTCTTTCGGAAAACTATCGATGCGCAAGCGGTATGCACTTAATTAGAACTCATTCACCTTTAATTCCTCAATTAACTTTTTTTAATCTACTATTGATCATTCTTAATTTTTTTTTCCCAAGATAGTTACACTCTCGAATAGAATATCACCTCGAAACACATGTACTCATTATTTCTCACTTAAACGAAACTCCGAAAATTAAATTTGCTAACGGGACGTTTTAAAAACATAAGGAAGACTTTGTTCCATATGAATGGTCTTAAAATGGTTGAAATAAATTATTTGGAGAAAACGGGTGAATAAATATTTAAATAAATCAATAATATTCGATAAAAATAAGTAATTTTTCGAGTTCTCACATTCTCCCCTCCTTAAAAAGAATTTCGCCCTCGAAATTCACACCTAGGTCAAGGTCATCCCTTCATGGTTAAGTTTATCCGATCAATCACTAACTTACGTTTTCCAACTTATACTTCACAATTTCTATCCATTCAACTAGCAATCAAACCTTGTTTTTCCCCAATAGGCATTTTAGCTTCCGAGTCATAGGGCAGCTTAATCGGTCTCATGTCTTCCTCATATAGGTAACGTCTTCACTTTTTTTTTCTTTTGCAAATATTTTAGCCACTAATCCCCAATCATGAGTTGGCTACTTTCTCTCGTGGTATTTTAACTCCCTAGAAACATATACAATCACCTCATCATGTATTATTACTATACATTCTAAACCATCCTTTGAAGCATCTATATAAATCACAAAGTTACCTTTCCGCTCGGTAAGGCTAACACAGGTGCATCGGTTAAACATTTTTCACTTTCAAAATTCTTCCTCACATTTAGAATCCCAAATAACTTGCCAAGTCTTGCACCCTTAGAAAAATCTTTGATGAACCAAAGGTAATATTCGGCTAACTCTAAGAACTCCAAATTTCGGTAGGATTCTTTGGTCGTTCCCTCTTAGACAGCTTTCACCTTAGCCGAATCAATAACAATTCCTTCCTTAGATATTGTATATCTTTCAGCCGAACTCACATTTATTGAACTTAACGAAAGCTGGCGCTCTCTCGGGATTTGTAAAACTATCATCAGGTGTCTTTCATGTTCTTCTCAACATTAAAGTATACCGATATATCATCAATAAATGCCACCACAGATTATCCCAAATACGTTTTAAAACCCCGATGCATTAAGACCATAATTGCTACTAGTGCATTAGTCAACCCAAAGGGCGTAACTGAAAATTCAAAGTGTGCCCATCTTGAATTAGGGAGTGGTCTTAAACGCATCAGTTTCTAGGATCCTCAACCGGTAATAGCTCTACTTTAAATTCAACTTGAATAATACCACGGCCCCTTGCCATTGATCAAACTCTTATCTATACGAGGCGAAAGGGCAATGGTTCTTAATAGTCATATTGTTCAAGTCTCAATAGTCTATGTATAGTCTCAAACTTCCATCCCAGATACTATACCCTGTCTCTTAATTGTTAGGCTCATTCAATCTATCAAATATTTCCTTTCACTAACCCCAAACCTCACAACTTTAATATATCAATTTAGCAATCGAATATCGGGTCCCAACTTCAACCCTAAGTTCTCGTTTTTTTTTTTTTTATCACTGATCCCTGGTCATCTCTGAGACCTCGGGGTTGCCTATGCTCTCAATTACAATTTCGACCACTCTACTACCGTCCATGTCTTATCACCAAGCTAAAGGTGTGGGGTAAAGTTTAAATATACCTGTAAGCCATGAAATCATTTAAAAGCAAGTAAATTGTCATATGTTATAAAAGATCGTAATAGTTATTCAAGTTGGAATAGGTCTATCAAATCATTTCAAAGAAGAAGGGAAATGACATGGTCATAACTGAACGTGCCGAGTTACCAAAATACAAAACAACAAAAGTACTTTTCCCCTTTTTTTTTTCTTACAAAAGATTGCCACTTTTAAAGTGTCAGTCTAGACTAGGTAAACTATAACCTCTATTCCTCGGACAGAGTCAAATCCATTCCCGCTCATATTACTTCCATTACTTGAGTCTCTCTCATAGCCATTAGCACTAAATACTCCCATCTTGGCACTTGATTGCTTTGTAGCGGATCTAGTTGGCCGCTGAGTACTTCCTCTTGTTGATAGGGTTTTTAGGGCAACTTGCAATCTGATATTCGGTACTACCGCACATCAGGCATTTTCTTTGCTTTCTCCAGCACTCAGCCTCAGTGTGGTTAATCTTGCCACAATATTCACAAGTTATATGAGAAGTCACAGCTTGACCAGTTTGGGAATTTCCTTTGTATTTCTTCTCCAGTTCTACATTCTGGCGTAGCAACTCAGTTTTCTCTGCATATTCTTGTTTCCACCGTCCTTCCCAGTAATCAGCCACTCTTTTTTGAAACTCTACCTCCTTTCGTAGCAAGTCCATTTCCTTGCGCATTTCTTTCCCAAAATTGACTTCTTACCAGTTGGCTTAAGTCAAATGCTAGCCTGCCAGGTAAATCAAAGGGTCAAAATAAGTAGCTATCCACAATGGAATCTCTGGCCATGTCACACTTTCATTGTTTGACTTATTGATTATTTCAACTTATAAATCTTACTGTTCTCTGCTTGACATGGACGGGCTCTTGAGTCTCTACAAGATTACTATCATTAGTTCTAAACATAACGAAATACGGAGATCTTATTCCTTAAAAATTTCACACCCTAATTCACTCTCCAATACTCAATTACAAAGTGCTCGAGAAGAAACCCTAATCTCTTGCTTTCACTAGCGCCTTATTTTATCCCCTCAAATCAATTCTACTATTTTGAGGTTAGATTCTCCATGAAACCTAGATAGGTGAACTTCATGAATCATTCCATTTTCACAACATTTCTTGATTCTTAGGTTGGCTTATTGGTCTAGAGTTTTGGTGCTTAACCAACCGTGCTAGGACATCAATCATATGGTCATAGCAATAGCTACGTGATTGTTTTCCTTCATTTCTAGGGTTTTGGTTCAGTCCAGCAGTCGTTCCCTAATCATCCCCTTGAACTTGGGGTTGCGTAACCCCTCGCCCTCGATCCCCTTTCACTTCTTTGGCCCTCATAAATTTAACATTTATAAAGGTAGGACATAATATGGGTGCACATAAAATGAAGTTGAAAAGTGACACTTGATCATGCAAAACGAAAATAAAAAGGGAAGACACCGAGATAATCGCAAATGTGTACAATCCAATCATCGATTTGAAGTCATAAAGCAATAAAGTCAAGCATCTCATGAGTAACGTTTAATTGCTTCAAAAAGGTAGGAAACATAGTGAAACAAAATACAAAATGCAATGGCCTTTAAGCGAGCACCACCCCGTCTATCTTTGGCAAAACTATTAAGATAGTTTAAATCACTAGCCTAGTGATCGGCGGAGCCAAAAGTCTCTACTACCTCCGTAGGATTATTTCATTTCCAGCACTAGAAGTTTTAATCTCATGTCCCTTATCGAGTATCTTGTTATTCTCCACTTGTTCAACTAAGGTAACATACCCAGCCATCGACTTATTCATCCGGTCTTTAATTTCGTGTACTACCCTAGCAAATCGGTTCTTAGCTTTTTAAAGCTGCTCACTAGGAAGCCTTTGTCTTTTCCTCGCTCCTCAAGTACCTCAGTTTCCACTTCAGGAACTCTAGTACTCCGGGCATCAGCAATTGCCCTCAATTCTCGATTATCCTCTCGAACTACCCTAGTTTACTCAGACAACCGCCTCCAGTCATCGATTACTGCTAACACCACGTTATTTGGGTACAAGTAAGTCCTCTGGAAATCACATGGAGTCCTAGTTCGGTGAGTTGGATTATATTTCCAATGAATTTCCCTTAGGCCTTTCTCGATAACGGATCATCGGAAGGCTCCCCAAGATAGCTCAATACCATCGTTATCTTCCATAAATTACAATTAAAGTTAAAAGCTTAAATGAATCCAAGTATATTAAATAAACTAGATTTGATCATCTCATACTATCCCACATATCTCTTACAAGATCGAGACTCCCAATTGTCCATTAATTCAGACCTAGGCCCCAACCAAAGCAGTCACTCAACTTCCCAACCAGTTCCACAGTCCGACATCCTAAACTTCAAGCCTAGGATACACTACAAAGATTTAAAGACTAAGCTCTGATACCAACTGTGACGCCCCGACTTCTCCCTAAGGTGAACCAAATGGTATCCGCGGGACGCCTGCCCAACTCTCGCCAGGATTCAAGACAAAACCAATTCAAGCTTAACTATAATAACCAATAATACAAGTCTAATAAAGAAAAGCCGCTTCCATACTTATATAAATATCCAGTCTTACACCACGAGTACAAAAATACATCAATTTTTCAAAAGATATACAATTGTCCAAAAGGTATCCATTCGATCACAATCGAATCCCTATTACAAAAGTTCGTCCCAAAGATTTCCTCCGAGTTCCACCTCAGATCCATTCCTGTTAAGGAAACAAATCTACGGGGTGAGCAATCGCTTCGTGAGGCCAAGAAACACACATGCAAGCACATTGTCCAAGTAACAATCCCATTTAACAAGTATAACTGAAATATTCAAGTAAATAACAATTCAAGTGAGAAAATGTAAATAGAAAGAATTCAAGGATATAGGAGATCTCATGAGCTATTTTCCACTTGCACGATCCAGAACCTCCACGAATTGACACTCCGTCAATCCGATAGGTTTAGTCCGTTAGAACTTCACTTATCATGTCCCCGATCACCGTTACATACCCCTGTACCGGGCCCGCCTGTCGTTTGTTTTGGATGATACTGCTCAAGCAAGATCTCTCATTAGATCAAACTTATACTTGATTCCCATGGCTCTCCAAGCCCATGCTGGCTCGAGGTCGACCGATGAGATTTGGGCATCCCCCAATAGTGTCATTAGGTGTCGAAGAGCTTCACTCCACTCGACTTATGCAGCCATAGCATATTATTTCATTTCAATAAATAATTCAATACATTTCAATCATTCATTGCACTTAAATCAATTCAATCATTTTCAATCAATTCAATTATGATTCATTTAAATAAGAACGAATGCGATAAAGTACACACTTGACTCAACAGTTATAGTCATGCTATACATAGCTTGCAAATTCACATAATTTCAATTAGTCATGCACTTGACACTCAACTAATCAAAAGGAGAGTAAGTTGCACAATTCAAGTACTTAGGCGTCCGTTGTGAGGTTCTCTTGAATGTCCCCTTGAATGCCTGAACAATTAATAATGAACTACCACTTAGAAACCCCAATTATCACGAAAAATTGCACACTTGTACAATCTAGAAAAACATCATGAAAATGAGCCTTAATTACTCGTAAATCGAGGCTCAAAAGTGGGATTTAATAATACAAGGAAAAATCTGATTTTCATCTTGAAATCAAGTGTAAAACGGTCAAGCAGTCTCGAAGGAAAATGGAGAATACAAAGGACTCGATTTCCTTTAAGTTCGGAAATTTCAGTTTTGATAAGCAATCTTTGGAAAATCGTATCTCACTCTCCACAAGTCCAAAATTGGAAAACTTGGCACCGTTGGAAACTTCTTCCAAATTACTAAAAGTTCCTAGAAGACACATTTTCATGATTCCAAATGGAATGTATTCAAATGTTGGCGGGAAGTCGCTGATTTAAGCTATGAAGACAGTTTCGAGGTTGGTTTTTGGCCAACTTTGGAAATTCGGCAAAAGTCACAGAATATGAACTAGCCACTGAAATTTGGAACTCAATTAGAGTTACAAACAAAGTTTAAAACACAACAAACAGAACAAGAATCGGAGTTTTGAGCGCCAAGATATAGCAGCTCAAAGTTGCTGAAATTCCCTCACAGAACAAAGAATTTCCAGATATGAAGCTTGAACTTTGGGACTTTAGTTGGGCATCGAAACGGACTCGGAATGGCACCAAATTTGGTAGTATTACCCTACCATATAAGGGATATCCCTCTGTAAAATTTCATATAAACATTCGTACGGGAAGTCAGTTAATAAAGCCACTAAAGTTCCAAGAATTTCCAAGGCAAATCTGCCTTGTACTTCCATTTTCCCTTTTTAACTTTTGGGTCAATGAAATCTTCTCAAACATGGTTCATTTATGAAGACAAGGTCTAAGAAACATCCAAAATACTTTTGGTAGGTGGTTACCACCAAGAATTTCAAAATAACAAGTCCCAATCAAGATTGGCCATTGATCAGTCCAAAATGAGAGTTTTCAAGCAATGACACGGGTCTGTAATTTGGCCATATTTCACTCAATTCAACTTGGAATTGAACGTGGTTGGTGGCTTTGGAAACTAAATTCACAAAGATACAATTTCTCAGAAGAAATAGTTTTAAATTTCTGTCCATAGCCAGTTCAAATTTAAGCCACAAGTTCCAGCATCATATTGGCTCTCTAACAGAGCAACGAAACAGGACAGGCAACTTTGAACAATTGGTGTGGTTCACTCAGGTCGAATCAGGGGGTGAAATTTATACCGTTGGAAAACGGAAAGTGTCTAGTTTCTAATGCCACAAACAGCACTCGATTTGGACATCGGAGCAAAGGGTTATGGTCAATTGAAATTCACTGCCAGAGCATCACTGGACTCGTTTTCCAGATTTGTACTTATTTCGAAAATGCAACTTTTACTCATCCAAATCAAGTGAGTTTTGGTAGAAACTTTCTACACAACGTATACAACATATATACATCAAAATCAAGGCAATTTAACCACAAAAATTTCGGACTAAAGGCTCCGCAAAACCAGGGGCAGATTCGTCCCTTTTCACTATCAAACTTTCCTTTGATTTCTTTCCACTTTCTCAACTTAAATCCACTAGTTTAGCACTAAATCAACACCAATAACATGAAAATCAACATATCAGCCCATCAAGTGCAATGTGAGATTTCATAGAGCCCACTCACAAGATTTCCAACAATATAAAGCTACCCACATGCATCTATAAGCTTCCAAGTGCAATATAACTTATATAAACTAAGATTTGAAGAGTGGATGATCATATACCTCCTTAGATGGTAAGACCAGAAATTTTCGGCCCCTTTGATCTCCAAGAAACCGTGAGAATGAAGCTGCTTTCTTAGCCCAAGATGATCTCCAAGTTATTTGCAAGGTGTGGTAGGAATTTGAGGTGAAATGAGCAAGAGATGAAGCAAGATGATGAAGAGCTTTGGGTCTTCTTCCTCCTTGAGGTTTCGTCTGGTATGAGGGAGAAAGGAGAGAGAGTTGGCTGATGGTTGAGCTTTCTTGAGAAGCTTATGAATTTGTGGCCAAAATTTCTCCAAAAAGTCAACTAAGAATAGTGCGCGTACGCGCGCATTTCGTGCTCGTTTCCTCTCGGGTTTGTTTCACTTGTGCACTAAACCTCTAATGCACTTCCATTGATACTATTATTGTTCACTCTTAATAGTTCTAAAATAAAGGTCCAAAGTCCCTCAATTGATCGCACGCGCGAAAACGCGTACTTCCGACTTGTGCGCGAGAAAGTGCAATTTCTAAGAAATTCTCGTAACGATAGTATTACTAACTAATACTTGAGTACTTGCACATAAAAATAACTATCTTAGGACTAATGTATGAGTCCTCACTCTCCAAACTCACTGTACTCTCAAATCGATTATTGTCTCCAAACGCGTATTAACTATTCTCACTTAACGAGCTTTCAAAAATTAAATTTTGAAACGAGTCATTTTAAAAATATAAGTAAGTCATAATTCCATGTAATTGGGTCTAAAATGGTTGGAATAAAATATTCAGAGCAAACGGCCAATTAAATATTTAAATAAGCCAGAATAGGAGTTTAAAATAAGTAAATTTGCAGGTCCTCACATGAGTCTAGTATTACTTTCTCAAATCTCCAATAAATTTGCATCAGCGCGTCTTTTGGAAAACTATTGATGCCCGAGCGGTATGCACTTAATTAGAACTCATTCACTTTTAATTTCTCAATTAACTTTTCTTAATCTACTATTGATCATTCTTAATTTTTTTTCCAAGATAGTTACACTCTCGAATAGAATATCACCTCAAAACACATGTACTCATTATTTCTCACTTAAACGAACCTCCGAAAATTAAATTTACTAACGGGACGTTTGAAAAACATAAGGAAGATTTTGGTCCATATGAATGGTCTTAAAATGGTTGAAATAAATTATTTGGAGAAAACAGGTGAATAAATATTTAAATAAATCAATAATATTCGATAAAAATAAGAAATTTTTCGAGTCCTCACAAGATGAGTGAGTTGAATTAAACTCAATTAGGAGCACTAATGGGCCACTATTCATTTGTTGACTTTTGCACCAAAGATAGCTTTATGTCACTTCATCCTTTTATGAAGTCACATCACCCAAAAGGCTCACCAACCCTCTCTTCTTCCCTCCCCTTGGCCGGCCACTCCCCTCTCCCATTTAGCAAAAATTTCAGCTAGCATCTTCTTCATTTTGCTCCCGAAAAACTTGCTCCAATCTAGCCCATTCTCTTGGATCTTCATCAAGTTTAGTAGGAGGCTAGAAGGAGGAGAGATTCTTGGTGGTTTAGAGCTTGACTTCTTGTGGTTTGGCCTACTACTCTTGGAGGAAAGGTAACTCTTCAAAACCTTTATTTTCTTCCAACTTATGGTTAGTTTTTAGTTAGTTTTAACTAGTTAAGCTTGGGTTGTTGATGGGTTCCATGAACCTTGACTTTAGGTAGATGTCTTGAGGAAGATTCTTAGGTAGTGGCCTTGAGGATTTCTTGTTTGTTTGGTTGATGTTGTAGTGATTTATAGCTTGGTTTTGGTATGAAGATTTGGAAAGAAAATTTGAAGAGAAAATGGTGCAAGAACTATCCGATTTTTTTGCTAGTTCATTTCCCTTATGTTAATTTCAAATTTTGTGGTTATATTGATGCCAAAATGCTTGTTATATGTTGGGGTATATGTGTGTAAATTATCTCCCAAAAAGCATTTCATTTGGTTGAGTTAAAGTTAGGTTAAAGTGAGGAAAGCAAACCTGGAATTTCCGATCAATGCCGCCGTCCAGTGCGCACTCAACAGCCCATAATTTTTGTATAGGAGTCAAAATCAAGTACCATTTGTAGCATATGAAACTAGACTCTTAGGGCTTTCTAACGGTATAAAATACACCTACTAGTTCGTTTTCTATGAGCCGTAGTGAACCGGTAAAGTTGACTGTTTTTTTTCACTGTTTTAATCGAGAAACAAGCATAGCTGCACTTTGTAGATCATTTTCACTCATCTTACCAAACGAATTTGAAGACAGTTTCTTCTAGTGATTTTTAGAATTTTGAATCTAGTTTTCAACTCCATAAACACGCTAATTTTGAACTTGTGTAGCCTTAGTTATGACCTGATTTCGAAACTGTGTCGGATGTTCCAAAGCTGGAATTTCGTGAACCAGGTTTCAAAAACCAGCTTTCATAAAACTGTTGTATCTTACTGTAGAAAAATCCAAATTGAGTTCTATTTGTTTTTTTTTGAAACTAGATTTGGAGTTATTTTAGTGGTATAAATTTCAAGGGCTAGTTCGATTCCTATGAATTTTTCCAAATTTTCAAAGTTCACTGAATTTTAAGACTGTTTTGCCCTGTTCTTACTGAAGCAGTGATTTGGAGCTAACATTTGACTGATTTCTGATTTGAATCTGGGAAAAGTGTCTTCTAGAGAGTTTTAGTTCATTGAATCTATTTTCCAACAGTATAGGATTTACAAATTTTGGACTTATGAAACTTAAGTTATGATTTTTCAAAGAATGCTGTCCAAACTGAATTTTCCTTATAAAGAGACAAAAACTCCAAAGTGGTTTGGAAACATTTCCTTGGTTTTAAACCAAACCTTCTTGATTATTTGCACCTTAGTCCATACTTGGGAGATATATTTTCACCTCCTAGTCTTGTGCCCTCGGGTTTCATAAAAATGAACCATAAATTGAGCGTTTTAGCTAGAGTAATTCTTGAGAAACTTCACTAGTTTTACATTTGAACTTGGAACTTTTAACTTCCCTATTTACTATGAAAATAAGTAGCGTTTTGATGGATTTTGACTCCATAAGTTTAGAAAACGTGAACGCTCATTTATATTTCTAAACTTGGGCATGGGATTTAAAGTTTTAAGATATGAAAGCCATTTTCCTTTCCTTGATTTTTGTGTTAAAAATTAAGTATGGCACTCCCTTTTTGGAATCAAGATTTCTTGCCACAACTTGACTCGAAAACAACTTTTGAGTTTTCCTTGAGTATTATTTTAGTGATTAATTGAGAAAGTCTCTTTTAACTCGACTTGAACTTGTGGCTTGGAGTGTGGGTAGTAAGAAGATATTTTCTTATTAGCCTTGGTCAAATACCTAGGTAACCGTGATTGTACATGTCTCAAATGATCACGTGGACGCCGAAGAGCTTATCTGACCTCTTGCTTTTGCTCTTGTTTTGCCCTTGATTTTTGGTGAGTGTCAAGTGCATGTTCCATGTTACTATGATTGAAATAATATTTGTACAAGTGCTATATGATTCGTGAACTTGCTGAGACGAGAGTGTACTTTATTGCTCTCGTGCTCTCTCTCTTGATTAATTGATACTTGTTACATGAATGTTGTGACTTGCACTTGTACTCGAACATGTTTAGCTCGTGAGCACTGAGCGGCAGCATGTACTACACCCTATTCGGGTGGGAGGTGCCTCTCATACCGACTCAATGCTATGATCGATTCTAAGTCGATTGGAGCATTATCTCATCGACCAATTATACTTCGGGGGATGCCCCAACCCATTGACTAACCTTGTAACTCGAGCTGGCAAGGGCTTGGTCAAGAAGTTTGGTGAACCATAGAAAATTTTATAGCTTGATCTTTTGAGATCTTGCTTGGCATACTCGATTAGTATTGCCACCTCATGACTTGTTTGGTTCCGGATCCGAGAGGGTGTTATGCTGGATGGAGGAAGTAAGTGGAGCACTACGGTCATGTTACTACTTGAGTTGACGGAGAGTCAACTCAGATGGCTTGAATCGGTCGAGATGTGAAAATAGCTCCTGAGAGCTCCTGTATCCTTCTACTTGTGTTTTATTTCTTATTTGAGCACTTAATTGAAATTTCATGTTAAGCCGCTTTTAAGTGTGATATTTGATTTAATTTGTGCCACTTGCTTGCTTGCTTGATTTTCTTGGCCTCACTGAGATTGGCTCATCCCTTTAAATTTGTTTTCCTTAACAGGTTTGGAAGTGGAAGTTGGGGACTCTAAACTAGTGACTTTTGGTGGAAGCTAGTGACCTTTTTGTATGTTATTAAAGACATTTGAAGTGTAAATTTTGTTATACTTGGGGATTTTAGATTATAATTGTAAATGGTAGCCTTAGAAGAATTTGGCTCGTATATTTGCAGTATTTCTTTAATCCTAAGTCTATGATTGACTTGTAGATCGCTATTAAGCTTGAATGAGTGTGTGAGTCCTGATGAGAGTTGGGCAGGCGTTCTGCTGATACCCTAGGGTTCGCCCTAGGGAGAGGTGAGGGCGTCACACCTCTTCTATGTGAAGTTTATCACATCAATTTGATCACTTTTTACCCTTGTATCATACTGTAAGCCTCTTAAATTTCTTTTCCTTTTTGTGTTGTTAGCTTACATTAGCACGTCTATCAATGATGGGCCTGGTTGCTTGATTCTAAGGTGTTCTCATCCATCCTGCTCTGCTAGTGTTGGACAAGAAATGATTGACGTCTGATGAAAATAAGGATAAATATTATTGTTACCTTCTTAGATCATATATAGAAGACAACAGGAAGATGGATGCTTATTTTCCTTATTTATACGACATCTTGTACTACTTGATTTACATACTTTCTGCTGCATGTTCTCTCTCTTTGTCTTTCTACTTGATTTACAAAAGTAGAACTCATGTGGATTTGCTTACTTATTTCTCTGGTTTTGGATTACCATTTGTGAACACCAACCTTAAAAAGCTTACTATACAGGAACAAATACTTAAAAGCTGGAGGGATGTTTTAGATTAAGGCTGTCTACTTTTTTAATTTCAAATGTATGTATTGGATATGAGATGGCTCCATAATAAACCCTGCCATTATAACCCTGATTGGCTATGTTAGTGGCTGTTTGGAAATGTACAGAGCATGTCTAAATTAGTTTGACCTATCTTTGATATCTAGTCTAGAACACCGTTAACTGGTTGTTTCTAATGTCGTTACCCAGCTTTTATGCTTCTATCTAATGTCATTATCCAGCTTTTATGCTTCGATCTCTATGGTTATAAAACTCTTATGCATTGATCTCTGTGAGTCCTGTTTCTGTTTAAACTCTTTAGCTTGCATATATAATGATATAAAGTAGATTCTACTACCTAGATTCATCCTCTTAAATCCATTCAGGGACATAGAAGAATAGAATAGGATGCTTAGGTTCCATTTGTTGATCATCTATACAAGACTAGAATGTATTTCTTGCATGGGGATTATATTAATAAGCTTATTTACATTGCTCTGGGAGCACCTTTCTATTTTGGTCAAAATCAAGAAAGTGTATGTACAGGGAGAAATGCATACATGAGGTGAAAGATTGATTTCTAAATAGTCAGTGCTTTTTGGCAACTGCAACTAGAGCTTTGTTCCAAATATTGTTCAGAAAGCTACTCCATGTTTTCTGACACATCTTTTTTTGTGTTCATTAGCGATTGGTTTTTCACTTGTCTGTATCTTGTGATTGTTGTGATTTTGGAGTAATTTCTTTTCTACTCTTCTATTTTGTAGACCAAGTGGTGTCCAGCCCTAGGTTGTGATCATGCTGTTGAATATGTGGTTGGAAGTGGGAGCTATGATGTTACTTGTAGTTGTTCATATAGCTTTTGTTGGAATGTAAGTCTCTTGTGGATTGTTGGGAAGAACTTCAATATTTGTTGATTGGTACTTTAGACCATTGTACTTATTGTACATTTTGATCTAGCATTGTACAGATGAAGCTCATTGCCCTGTGGATTGTAAGACTGCAGATAAGTTAGAAAAGATAGTGTATGAATTCCCTTTTCTCCCACTAGTAGTTTTTGTTTGTGGAGTCTATAGTCACAAACTCCAGAAACTACTCCAAAAAAAACCCAAATTTATAAAAAATTGGGTTTTTCTTTAATGCAAATATATAAAAAATTACCCAAAAAAATTATATTCTAAAAACACTCCAAAATACATCCTCAAAAACACTGAATCCAAATGAAACATCTACAGTAGAAAGTTTTTCACGTACGCTGCTCCGGAAGAGTTTTTGAAAAACAATCCTAGAAACACCTAATCCATATAAAGCCCATACATGAATAGTAAAACATTTCCATGGAACTCTTTGCATGCTTTTGATAAATTCGCATAATACTAGTTTGTCTCGTTGATGGATGCTAGTTTGGGCTTCTTGTTGAATTAAGGGACATAAATGTTTTCAAGGAGAAGAAACTTGAAAGTAGAGAAGTGAGTTTGCTTGTGGTTTGTCTAGTGAATATGTGAGGGTAAATCTGTTATTACAGATATTATCAAAATTGTTATTTATGGAGATAAAGATGTCATCAGTCTGTGTATGCCAATAACAATGCCAAAAAAAAGTATGCCAGTAACAATGTTGCTGCTTGGCAGAATCAATATTCATTTACAATCATGCATTAGTAGATTTAATAGTTTGATGGATGATTAGAGGATGACAATGCTACCGTGGTGCTGAATTTTAGATATTGGCGAATTTTAAGTCTTGTCCAGACTGCAAACATCCAATTGAGAAGAGTGAAGGTTGCATGCACATGACTTGCACACTACCTTGCAAGTATGAATTTTGCTGGTAAGGTTCTGGAGAATTTTGTTTTGATGTGGAAAGTTCTTACATGCTTTTGTTAAAGAACAATATGTTTTTTGCGTGCTCTCCCACATGCATTGTGTTGCACATGGCAACAAAAGGATATAAAGAATAAAAATTGTTTTGCTGCATCTCATGTCATTTTTTTAAGTGGAGGGCTTGGTTGTTTCAGGCAATGTCTTGGTCCATGGTCAAAACATGGTGAGAGTACAGGTGGTTTCTATGCTTGTTACTGCTACGAGGCAGAAAAGCAGGAGGGGGTGGTATGGGCATTATTTTATCTTCTTCCAAGTCAAGAAGAATGCTTAGAATACACTGCTTTAAATGTAGCTTTATTTGACAGTATTTTGTTACTTTTTTAGTATGATGAAGCTGAACGCAGGAGGGAGATGGCTAATAATTCTTTAGAGAGAGATACCACTACCATAAGCGGTGGGCAACCAACCAATTGGTATGCACAAACTGCTTTACTAAGATTGCACTATTTGTTGCATTCTTCTATCAATGCATTTTGATGAGAAGTAATTGTTGGTAATCCTCATCCAAAGATAAAAAATAAAAAATATTGTTAACTTCGTAATGCATTTGAATTGGACTCATAATTGGTTATTTTCATGGTAAACATGACAATTTCCAGTAACATTTATGTCATTCTGTATTGGAGAATTGTGTCGGCGGTTACTTTTTAAATTCGTTTATCTTGTTAATAAAGCTAAACAGGGGTTTGGCTTCTCACTGAAAGGAAGAAGTGAGATAAGTTGAAATCCTATCTATAACATCTTTGTCTGGAAGAGTTTGTTTTGAGGCAATGATCCTTCATCATTTAATTGTCAATTTGATGTAAATGGAGTGATTGAATTTTGTGTTTTCTGGTGGCAAGAAATCAGATTGGTCCTTAAAACCTTGTTTTATTGGTGCCAGATCATTTCTTTAGTGATCAAGAAATACATCCATCATGCATGTGTTGTTTGTATTGAAGTGTAAAATATCAGGTAATTAAACTAAGAAAAGAAAAAAAACCATCACTGGAACAAAGCATGGAAGATTGATGGGATACTATGACTATATGCACGTGCATGGGAATTGGCATTAGGAAGGACTATAATTAGCTACTATTGGACAGTTGTTACTTCATTGGCGTACAATTACTTTTTGCTTTTTCTTTTTCTTTTTCTTTTTGTCTTTCAATGAGTTGGACAACTGGAAGAAAAGAGAGAATTATGGTCTAAATAGATGATGTAAAGATAGTAGCAAGATAAGTCATCATTGAGTATGATTTAATAGATGCAAAGTAGCAAAATGCTTTCTTGTGTCATAATGCTTTATCGTGTCTTTACTTTCATTCTTCTAGAGATAGTTCCCACATGGCTGAGAATATTTCCTTTTCATTAAACATTTCCTTTCACTGCAGAATTCTTTGAAATAGGTGATATAGCTACATTCCTCTTTGAGTTGTCATTTGTATAACAACTACTTGCTTACTTGAGTTGCAGTACCCTATTTTCACTTCTGCATTTCAATCTCAAGGTTGTAGGGTCATGATTGGGAAATAGATTTTTTTTTGCGGCTGCTAAAGTTGGTCATTTCATGAATCTTCTGAATTTATGCATGCACTTTCTATGATATCTATAGTATTGTCCTTGTTGAGAAAAGGTTGTACGTTTCGTTGATTGTATCATGTATACAGTTGATGCTTTGTCAACATAGTTTATGGAAATAAATTTTGGTAATATCTTTTACAGGAAGATATTTATGTATACAACGAGAGGTATTATTGTGCTTGGTTGTCTCCCTATGTTTGGTATTAGATTGTGGATCCTTTGATTGTGAAATAAAGATTGCAAGTGATACCCTTAAAGGAGTAAGGTTTATCAAATTCATGCAAAAGGGTTGAAGTAGGTTGGTGACGCAGCACGAACACTTGATTGGCACAATAGCTTGGTAGAAAAACCCAGATATCGAATTTCACTCGAAGTTGAATTAGCAACTAGGAATAGGATGAGAAAATATGCTTAAGAAGATGAAAATCTAGTCAGTAAGTCTAAGAATCTCACTCCTAGGAATCTTTAGGCATCATACCTAAATTTAGGATGTATCACACAACCCTAAGAAAGATGTTGAGCTTGCAGGAAAATTTTATTAACGATAAAAATCTGCCTTCTCTTTGTGGAGAAGTGGTTATTTATATATGTTAGAACAAAGCCAACTCCAATTCTAATTAGGACTCCTAACTAGAATAGAATTCTAGTAGAAAGCTAGAAAGCTAAGCTTTCTTATTCCTCATAACAACTAAACTACTAATTACCAAAAATAATTACTAAACAAAAAATTACCACAAACATAAAATTTCTGTAGCTAACCAAATTACTAAAATACCCCTGCTGTGGAAATCAGAAAACAAACTCAATAGGATTCAAACCGACTCCCAAGTTGGTTCCTTATCATCAAAAGCATGCTAAATCAATGTTGGACATTCGACACATCCTTCCCACGCTTCCTATAAACCTTAGTGGATTTGTGCCACTTATCTCTATCATCTCTCCCTGGCTTGAGAAGACTCGACCTCGGCGAGTTAATGGCCTGATACCTCTCATAGAAAGTTGGATCCAACTTCTAAAATTCAGATTCAGTAATCCATGTACAATCTGTACGTGGTTGTCCCCCTCCAATGAACAAGAAACTTCTAGTAGCTGCTCCCTCTAATTGACACAATTTGGTGGTCAAGAACATCTTCAATTGCTTCACGTAAGTGTGTAGGAGATGGAAGAGTAGCCTTAGAAGTCCTATCTGCTGATTCACGTAAATGACAATCATAAGCAGTCAAATCTTCAATAGTGAACACATTGCTAATCCCTATATCGTCGGGTAACTCAAGAACATAAGCATTGGAGCTAATTTTCTTAAGAACCTTGAAAGGGCCTGCACTTCTTGAGTGTAGCTTCTTGTAGACACTCTTAGGATACCTCTTTGGCCAAATACGAACCATAACTTCATCCCCTTCTTCAAATTCAACAAATTTCTTCAAATTTGCGTTGTGCTTTGTACCTTTCATTGCTGATAGCAATCTGCCGTCGAACTTCATCATGTATATCCAAAATATGCTTAGAAAAGCCTTATCTTCAGCACTTGGACAAGCGCTAACTGGTCATAGAAGCAAATCAATTAGTTTGCGAGGATTATTTCCGGTTACAGCCTCAAAAGGACTATAACCAGTTGATCGATTCATTGAACTATTGTAAGCAAATTCTGCCATTGGTAGAATTTGATCCCAATTGGAAACATGATCACCAACCAAACACCGAAATAGATCACCAAGGCTACTGTTAACAACTTCTGTCTGACCATCCATTTGTAGGTGGAAAGAAGAAGAAAACTTGAGTTTAGTGTGCAACATCTTCCACAAAGTCCACCAAAAGTAACTCATAAACTTCACATCCATGTTTGAAACTATAGTCATTGGCAGTCCATGAAGTCTAATTGCCTCTTTGAAGAAAATCTTAGTAATATGGACAGCATCGGAAGTCTTAGCACATGGGAGAAAGTGAGCCCATTTTCAAAATCTGTCCACAACTACTAGTATAGAATCATAACCCTCGCAATGTTCTTCGTAGTCCAAGGACAAAACCCATGCTCAAATCCTGCCACGGTTCATGTGGAATGAGTGGTGGCATGTAAAGACTAGTGTTTTTTCTTTCGCCCTTTGGCCCAATTGACAAACTCGACATCTAGCAACAATCTTTCCAACAACACCGTCTTATACTTGGTCAATAGAAGTGATCTTGCACCATGGCAATTGTCTTGTCACGCCCAAAGTGTCCAGCAGCACCTCCACCATGTAATTCCCAAATTAACTCCTCTCTCAGTAAAGTACTAGGAATACAAAGTAGAGTCCCCTTTGAAAAGATAGCCATCATGGATGGAAAAACCAGCATATGTTGCTTGTTTACCAGCCATTAAATCCTCATTTATGACCTTGAAATCTCTACAATGAGGATAATCTTGTTTAAGTGAATCAAAATTGACCACTTGAATAGCTATAGTAGTTAGAATAAGATGCACAAGACTAAGTGCATCAGCCACTTTATTCTCAACACTTGCCTTGTGTTTGATACCAAAATTCTATTGTTGCAAGAAAGAAACCCATCTGCCATGCCGATGACTCAACTTCTTCTTGGAATTTATATATTTAAGGGCCTCATGATCTGAATATAGCATAAATTCCTTATAAATGAGATAATGATGCAATGGCGAATAGATTGAATAACAGCGTAGAATTCCTTATCGTAAATAGAGTATTTCTGCTTTGCCTTATTCAGCTTTTCACTAAAATAAGCAATAGGATGACCTTCTTGACTTAGAACTCCACCAATCCCAACATGAGAAGTATCACATACGACCTCAAACACCCTAGAAAAATCTGGCAGCCTAAGCACTGGAGCTTTGGTCATTCGCTTCTTCAATTCTTCAAAAGCCTTAGTTGTAGCTTTTGTCCATTGAAACTATACCTGCTTCATGCAATCAGTGATGGGAGCCATTATACAGCTAAACCCTGTTATAAAATCGCCTATAGAACGAAGCTAGCCATGAAACTGTAAACCTCCTTCAAATTAGTAGGAACCGGCCAATCTACTATTGCCTTCACCTTTTCCGGATCAGCATCTATCCCTTCATTTTGAACGACAAAACCCAAAAATACAACACTAGGAGCCATGAAAGTACAATTCATGAAGTTGATATAAGAGCTTTTCTGACGAAGAACTCTCATTACTCGCTGATGATGGTTAATGTGCTCCTCTTTGTTCTTGCTGTAAATTAAAATATCATTGAAATCGACAACCAAAAAAATGGCCAATAAAGGGCTAGAATGCCTATGTCATGAATCTCATAAAGGTGTTAGGAACATTAGAGAGGCCAAACGGCATCACTAGCCACTTGTAGAGACCATCTTTCATATTGAAGGCTGTTTTCCACTTGTCTTGGGACGAATTCTGATATGATAGTATCCCTTTCGCAAGTCAATTTTAGTGTAGACAGTTGATCCAGCCATCATATCAATCATATCATCAAGTCTAGATATGGAAAACCTATACTTGATTGTTATCTTATTGATTGCACGACTATCTACACACATTCTCCAGGTTCCATCTTTCTTTGGAGTCAATAAAGTCGGCACTGGACAAGGACTTAGGCTGATTTGAATATGTCCTTTGTCCAAGAGTTCATCCGCTTGTCTCTTAAGTTCAGCAGACTCACTTGAGTTCATGCGATGGGCAGATAAGTTAGGGAGTTTGTAGACACCAAAATTTTACTATTCATTTTATTCATATTTTTGTTTATTTTACTCGTTTTTAATTTTAATTTTAATTTCATTTTATATTGTAGAAAATCATTTCTTTTATCAAACACAAAAAATTTTAGCATTTTATTTAATTGATTTTGTTTTGATTTCTGTTTATTTTTATCTTTATCTTATTTTTCATTTTGTTAAGAAAATCAATTTTATTATTATTAATTAGTTCATTGAAAAAAAGAAAAAAAAAGAGAAAAGCCACGAACAGAAGACGAGCATCAATACAGAAAATTTGCAGCGGCAATTTGGATCCAATTTCCACCCAGTTGCTCGCATTTTTTTTCTTTCCATTAGAGCCCCTCAGTACAAGAGACAAATCATCCTCCAATTCTTATCCCAAATCCACCATCTAAAGGCTCCAGTTGATCCTCAAGAAACCCATCTGTCATCTACACCATTGTTATAAGGGTTCAGGGAGTTTAGTTTCCTATAAAAGGGATAGAAAGCTGAGGACAAAGGGGAGGGAGTGAAGTGAGTGGCGGCTGAAAGGAGATAGAGAGTGACGGCTGAAAGGGAAGAGAGCTTCGGGGCTGTGAAAAGAGAGGAAATCTGGGCAAAAAAGCTACGGGAAAAGAGAGAGCTTGCGGCTGGAAAAAAAGGCAAGAAAAACTGGAAAACGAAAGCAAGGAAAAGAGGGGGGGCTACGGTGAGAAAAAGCAGTAGAAGGAAGCCGAGAGCTGAGGAGATTGAGAGAGGCTGAGAAGGGAGCTTAGGGCAGTGAGGCTACGGGGAAGCAAAAGAGAGGAAAGAAAGGAAGGAGAAAAGGAAGAAAGATAGCTGAGGATCTGGGGAGGAAGAGAACAGAAAGCTTCAGACAAGTGCAGAACTTTTCTTCCGCCAAAAACCCACAACGAGGCTGATTTTTCAGCCTACTGTCGCAAGGATGTTCTCCCCCGACTCAGCTTCATTTGTGGAACCATCGATTTCTGCTCAATCTACAAAGTGAGGGGAGCGATTCTTGTTTAAACATCTTGAAGGAAAAACAACGGGAAGATCATCAAAGCTGGCCACGAAGGAGCTGCTCTGCCTCTACTGTACCAGTTTCGACTTCGAACGAAAACGCAGCAAAAGCTCTTGTTTTTTTGCAATTCAGGTAATTATTTTTGAACTCCTCCCACACCAATTTACGCCCCTCTTGTCAGTATATGAAGATGGTTTTCCCGTTTATTGATTCAGAATCTTCTTATGAAATTTTCAAGCTATTATGTGAGCTTTTCCCCTTTCCTTGTATGAGCTGTTTTCCTTGGATTTTATTGGCTTCTGAGATTGTGAACAAGTTGTTTTGTGGCCTGAATTTTAGCAGAGGATTGGGATGGTTGGGTAAATGAATGATTCTGTGGTTTGGGTAAATGAATGTTGACCTTCGAGGTCTTTTTGTGAGTCACAAGGAATGGGTTTTTCATCATCTCTTCTGTTATTGTTGGATTCTTTTTCCTCTTTCTGATGCTCTCAAGATTTTGTTCAGATTGTGCTATTCAAAATGGTTTGAGATGTCTGCTAGTTTCTTGAATTAATAAGCTCGTGAGCTTTGATTGAATGTGCATAGGAGTTTCTGTGTTGGATAAGTTGCAGAATATGATGGATTCGTTGGGATGCATGTTCTTGCGTTAGGCTTTGAATCTTGTGTTATTTTGCTGCATTGTTGGTTTAATGTTGGCGTTACATGAAAAGGCTCCATTTCGCCCTTTTAATGCAAGATCAAATGATGTTTTGATGTTGCAGTGTGATTGCCGCTGTTGTAGTTCATAGCAGAAAGCACAGAAAGCTTCTTGTTCGATCAGTCGATCCTTGTTCTGTATGTGCATGCTTGTTCGATTAGTGTTTGGTTTTTGAACAAGTTTGTAATGTCGAAATAATCTTTTAGCTTGCAAAAGCTTTTACCAGAAAATTTGGAGAAAACCTGGGGTTCTGTTATGCTCAAACCGTTGGAGCTTAATCTGATTCAAGCCGGGATTGGTTTTGATGAAAGTGACGTTGTATGTCTTTGATTTGTGAGTCTAGATTCATTTAGTGCCGTTCTTCTTTGCTTCAATGAGAAACCCAAAGAATTGCAGAAAGTTTCAGTTGCATTGCCGAGAGTTTCTTTGAAGTATGCATGGAAACATTTTCAAAAATCGCCCTTCAACCCCTTAGTTTCTATCTAAGGCTATTATGGCCCATAAAATTGGAAATTTAGCCAATCTTGACCTTTTAAAAGGTTAATTTCTTTGATAAGGTTTAATTTACTTTCTTTTGGGTTGATTTTAGTGAATTTTATGATGATTTTTGAAGGTTTAACAATTGTTAATAGATTTATAGTTTGATTTGGATTTTAATAGAACTTTGAGCAATTTGTTTGTTTAATTATAATAAATAGGTTTTTCATTCATCTTTTGTGAAGTTTTAGAATGTGATTTCGATAGGGCCCCATCTTAAGTCATTAATATTAGTATTTCATTTTAGACTTTTAAAACTTTTAATTATTTTAATTAGGTCTTTGTTTGCTTTAATTTCTTGAACATGGATGGTTTATTTTATGTAAATACCTTAAGTGATTCCATTTCAGGTTTTAATTTTTAATTTAGTGTTTATTTCCATTTCTTGTGATTATTTGTTAAATAAAGTGATGCCTTGACCTTTTCTTTGTTTTGGAGGGTATATAAGTAATTTCGTTTCATTAGGACACCAACCCAAGGGAGGTACAGTCTATCCCTCATTTTCTGCTTTATTTGATCTTATGTGCCCCTATGTGACTTTATGTGTTTAAATTGCATGCCTTTTGAATGTTTTCTTTCATTTATTCGTTTTAGTTATTTAATTTAGTATATTTATTTTATTTAATTTTTGGTTATTTGCAAGGCATTTAAATGCCAAAATTGTAATAGTTAGGTATTTATTTATTTCATTTTTCCACTTAGATTGTAGTAGGGTCCCCCTGATGTAATAGTTAGGGATTTATTTGCTTTATTTTTGCTTTGTGTGATTTGCACTGCCTATGTGCTATGTGTTACCGTTTTCTTAGGATCTTGCATCTAGATATCATACTTATGTGTTATGTGTTTATGTGTTTATTTGCTTTATTATGTTTTACATGAGTTATTTGATTATAATAAATGTGAGACGTCGCCACACTAGTCCAACGCTTGTTGTGGCCCCCCTTTCACGATTCCATACTAGTCCAACGCTAGTTGTGGCCCTATTTCTCGCTTTTTCACTAGTCCAATGCTAGTGAGAATTTGTAGACATGGGCTAGTCTAATGCTAGACCCTTAGGAGTCTTTCGAGCGTTAGATCATGATTGTGTGATAAAATCACTTCATCTCATGCATGTTTTTCACTTTTAGGGTTTTTCTTATCATTTTGCATGACATTTTTCACTATATGTATATCCCTTATTTCCCCTATATGTATATTCCTCACCCCTTTTGTATGAAAACATGACATTAGATTTGCATTTTATTTAAGTATTAGAACTAGATTAGATCATTTGCTTGCTTAGATAGGAAATAACCCCTTGGATATGGGATATGGACGAGTTTGGCTTTCTAACCTTAGCATAATGTAGAGCCACGTACTTTCTCTTCAAACGCAGCTTCATCTCTTCCCACGTCAAGTCTAGTTGTCCAGCAAGTCGTAGATCATGCTCGGCTCTTGTCCACCACACTTGCGCTTGTTCAACAAGTTTCATGATAGCAAACTTAACTTTTCTCTCATCAGTCATATCATACCAATCAAATAGCGTTCCAAGTAGCAAGCCAATCAGAAAAAACTTTAGGATCGATTCTTCCATCGAAATCAGGAATATCTACTCTTACCTTTTTTGTGATGTCTCCTATGAAATCATAGGAGTCTTGTCTTCCTTGCCTTGCTGATTGAACAATCTCATCAGCCATGTCAAAAAGTGAAGTTTGTGGCTTTCCAAAAATTGATTTAATCTATTTTCACTCCTACCAGATTGATTCCTGGTTATGTCTTCAGGCTGTTCGAGATGCTCTGGTTCCTTTCCATTGTTTTTGACCCCAGATCTGGACCCACTGTTGCCTCTAGATTCAAGAATTTGTTGTTGCTCAGTATTAAAAATTTTGTCTTCTAACACAGCAACCCTTACCAAGAGAAGATTAATGATGTTATCCCATTCCTTGTATGTGTATCGACTATTATAAACTAGCAATCTGGTTATGAACAAAAAAGAGTAGCTAGAAGTTCATATGTGAGGGCTTCTATCTTGACCTGCCATGTATCTTTCTGTCTCTCTCTCATGCATTCGAACTTTCTTGTTTGCACACTTTCAGATAAACATATTTATGGAGCAAATGACATTTGGCGAGATACAGTTAACTTCTTGGATATTTTGAAGTACCAAGATTGGGGCTTTGGATTAATGGTTTTCACTTCGAGTCTTGGTTGTTGCCAAGGAACTCAATTTTTTGGGTGGCAGAGTTATGCCCAAGATCCTTTGCTACCCAGAGTGGCTATGAAGCTGGGGCTTAGCTACCAAAAGTTTGACTTTCTGATCAAGAATTTGATAGAAGACCTTCAGAATGACATTTTGAGAAACGCCATGAGTTCAGTATACGAAGAAAGGACAAGCTTTTGAGATTGGGTGTATTGTTTCCTTGTCTCGACTCCCATTAAGTTATCCAGACGGAATTGCATACCTTGAATCTGTGTTTCTGTTTAGTTGGATTACTTCTTGATGTGATACGAACTCCGTCGAAGATGAAACCCACGAATCAATTTGCCCCGGATCTAGATGACTAACACAGAGGTTTGACAGCGGAAAAACTTGACCCTAGTTAATCCTAGAAGCTACGAACAATATTGATACTATCTCAACCCGTAACCAATCGAATTAATGAACCAAATTTGTAGTAGAGGAACACCACAATCAAGGAGGTACTTGATTGATAAGTTCGGATCGAATAACTTAAGAAAACTCTCAAGTATTCAAAGGAAGCTCTCTTGGACAAGAGAAAGTGATAAAACCCACAAGTTTATTGTCAAATCTAATTAACCTTGAACGACTAAGACTTAGGCTATTTATAGCCTTACAATGATTCAAAACCCTAAAGTTATTTGGACTCAACTAACCTTAACTTTCCTTGGACAGATTCGACCCTCACTCTAAGTAAGATAGGTAACCGAATTTTATTAACTACATACTAACTTTTGGCCTTCATGGAATTAAAGCTGGCCAAGTTTTATTGCTCACAAAATGACATAATATTGGTGAGAAAATGACGAGAATACCCCTCGCCTTCCAAAACTATCAAATGACTAATTAGTTAATCAACTAATCTTCATTCGACTCTTCCACTTGGAGCAAAGTGTAAAGTGTTGAATCTTCATTGTCTAAGCCTTCTATGATCCTCAAATCATCCCCAACTCGATCTTGAATCGTGCACACAAGAGCTTGAAGTGACTCTTAGTTTTCTTGCACGAGCTCTTGTAATTGGACCTCTTGGAACTTGTACAACTCGATCACTCATAGCTTGATCACCCTTGGTCATTTGTGCCCCGTCATCAATCCCCTCCTCTTGAAGGCTATTTGTTCCCAATCAAGCTCATCATCTGCATGAAAAGGGCTCGAGTCAGCAACAATTAAATATAGCATGTACTCCATACTCACCTGAGAGATCGAGTTTGTAAGCATTGTCATTAATTCGCTCAATCACTTTAAATGGACCATCGCCCCTGGGAAGGAGTTTATTGCGCCTTTAGACTCGAAAACACTCTTTTCTCATGTGTATCCAAACCCAATGACCTAGTTCAAATACCAACTTGCGACATCCTTTGTTTGCACTTTGAACATATTGGATGTGATGACCCCACTTCTCCTTAGGGCGAACCATAGGGTATCGGCGGGCCGCCTGCCTAGCTCTCGCCAGGACTCAATACGAATCAATCTTAAACGTAAGGATAAATAACCAATAATAAAAGTAGATACGGAGAAAGGTCGCTTCCTTAAATAAATATTCAAAGCTTATATCATGAAGTTTCCAAAAGTACACCAAATCCCAAAAAATATACAACCACCATAAGTCGACTAATCAATTACATCCAAAATTCTAATCAAAAGGTAATCAAGTCGGTTTCCCCAAAAATCTTTCCATTCCGAGCTCCTGTTAAGGAAAACAAACTAATGGGGTGAGCTAACACTCAGTGAGGTCAAGAAAAGCATGCAAGCACGTAATAGAGCAAGTAGAAGAGAGCATGAAAGAAAAATCGAGACAATAGTAAAACTAGAAGTTTCAAGTAATTAACATTTCAAGTAGGAAAAGTAAGCAGAAACAATTAAGGATACTGGAGCTCTCAGGAGCTAAATCCACGCAGCTTGGCCAAGGTCTTGATCCAAATATCCCACGTTGACTCTCCGTCAATCGAGCAAGTACCAAATTCGTAGACTCCACTTTCACCAAATTCCGTCCGCCGTTACACCCCCTAACCGAGCCCGCACATCAAAAGTTTTGATAGTACTCGAGTATATCGTGGCAATACTACGCGAGTATGCCAAGCAAGATCTCAAAAGATGAACCTTTTATGATTTCTTATGGTTCACCAAGCTTCTCGACCAGGCCCATGCCGGCTAGAGTCGCAAGGTTAGTCAATGAGTTTGGGCCGTCCCCCACAAGTACACGTAAAAGTCGATGAGATAGCTCTCCAATCGACGTCGAGTCAAACACAAGTAAAATTTTAAATATGAGCAAATCAATTATCTAATCAAGTAAAGAGAACGAGTGCGATAAAGTACACACTCGTTTCGACAAGTCCAATTCACATATTCAACTAGAAGTATATCAAGTATTATGCAACAAGTCATGCACTTGACACTCACCAAGTCAAAAGTAAGTGAGCAAATAAAGTCTTTAGTTGTCTGCTCCGAGATTCCCTTCAAAATCCTCTTGAGCGCCTGAAGAAATAGTTATCAACCATCACTCACATATACTCACAACCACTTATCATTCAAGGAAGAAAGTATACTTGTTTAAAACTTAAGACAATGTCTTAAAAGAGTTTTAATCCCTCGAAATTGAGATTTAAAAGTGAGGATTTAAAGTCACAAGAGAAACTTGTATCATCCATGAAATCAAGTTTAAAAACGGACGATCAATATCGAAAGGAAGTGAAAAGTTCTTAAAAGCTCATTTCCTACGAAATTAGAAATTTTCAGCTTTATGCGAAAAAACTTGGAAAATCAAATATTGAGTTTGGTAAGTCCAAAAATGGAAAACTTTATACCGTTGGAAACTAGATTTAAAGTACTAAAAATTCCCTGAAGATACTTTTCCAAGATTCTAACCATAAACCATTTGAATTTCAGCTCAAAGTTGCTGTTTCATGAAGACGGGACAGAACCAGTCTTGGTTTTTCAGCAATGTTTGAAAATTCGGCAAAATCTACAGAAAGTGAATCAGCCTCTAAAATTTATAACGCAGCAAGAGTTCCAAATCAAGTTTCAAACACAATAAGCAGAATTAAATTCGGAGTTTCGAGCAGCAAGATACAATAGTTTAAAGTTGACTGATTTTCGCAACCTGTTCAGAAAATTTCTAGTTTCCAGCTTTGATGCAGTTTTGAAATCAGACCATATCTAACTCTACACAAGTCCAAATTAAGAATGGTTTATGGAGTTAGAAACTAGGTTCAAAACTCTATATTTCATCAGGAGACATCGTTCTCAAAATCTTTTCACAAGTGAGACAAAATCGAGCCACAAGATGCAGCTTCCCAGTTGCTCTCGGACAGACAGGCAAAACAGGTCAGTCCACTTTGCCAATTCGCTACGGTTTACTCAAAATTAACTAGCAGGGGATTCTTAGACCATATGAAAGCTCTGAATGTCTAGTTTCAAATGTCATAAACGGCACTCAATTTCAACTTTTGTACAAAGAGTTATGTCCAGACAAAGTACCCCTGTCCAGCTACCCTAGTAACCATTTTCCAGATTTCGAACTTTCTCCAAAACTCAAGTTTTATATAATCATTTGAGATGATTTTTGAAAGAAAACTTCCACACACATTATACAAGATATATCAATCAGTTTAGCAGCCAAGTAAGCAACAAAAATTCAAGTTCAAAGCAGGACAACAAAACAGAAATTTCGGCCAGCACCCTCTCACGGTTTCTTCCCAAATTTCTCTCCACTATCTAACCAATATCAAGTTATAATTCACATAAAAAACAACAATCAAGCAATATCCTCAAGTCTGCTACCTCATAGGTCACCTCAAGACTGCTAGCCTAGAATATAAAGCAAGATAAAAGTTTCCTCAAGTCCACTAGCCTAGAAACTTGATTAGGGTTTCAAACCCATGAAATCCAAGCTCTAATCTTAGCAAAATTTGAAAGGGTAAAGGAGATGGAAATGGTTACCTCTCCAAGCTTTTAACCCTAGTTGCAAGTGAGAGTTTCCTCCAATATTTCACCAAGAAACTCCACAAAGGTGCGCCTTTCTTCAAGCTAGAGTGAAACTCCAAGAGTTGTGTCGTTTGGTTGAGGATTTGCAAGCAAGGTTGAAGCCAAAAGAATGGAGCTTTCTCTTCCCCTTTCCTTCCTTGGGGTTCGGCCTAGAGGATGAGTGAGGTGAGGGAGTGTTTGAGTTGTGAATCTTGTGGAGGAAGATTGGAGAAAAGTAACTTTAAGTTGGTGCACAAGGTCAACTCTCAATAGTAACTCAATAGGGTTTTGTACTACCACTTTCTCTCTTGATTGTTACACTTATACACTAATTCTCCAAGGTAATTCTTCTAATATTGTAATTACTCATACTTACTAATCTAGTATTAAATCCTCAAATCTCCAATTAGTCGTACCGGCACGACTTTCGAGAAACTTTCGACGCGCACGCGATAAAGCGAAATTTAAGGGAAATTCATGCAATTCTAGTATAATTAAATAACACTAAGGAAAATAATCATAAAAATGACTAAATTAAGAATAAAAACATGAGTCCTCACACCCTCTCCCCCTTAAAAGAATTTCGTCCACAAAATTCATACCTTGGTTTGGAAATAGGTTTGGATATTTCTTTCGAATCTCCTCCTCTATTTCCCAAGTTGCTTCCTCTATTCCGTGATTCCTCCATAGAACTTTTACCAAAGGGATTCGCTTATTCCTTAGTTCCTTCACTTTACGATCCAGAAGTTTCACTGGTTTTTTCTCATAGATTAGTGCCTCGTCGATATCGATATTTTCTGGTTGCAATACGTGGGAAGGATCTGGATGATACTTCTTGAACATAGACACATGGAAAACGTTATGGATTCGAGACAAACTTGGCGGCAGTTCCAACTTATAGGCCACGTTTTCCACACGTTGGAGAATCTTATAAGCTCCTACAAATCTAGGTTGCAACTTCTTTCCTTTTCTTGCCATCAAACTTGCTTTTACAGGAGTGATCTTAAGGAAAACTTGATCTCCAACCGCAAATTCTAAATCCTTCCTTCGATTATCTGCATAGCTCTTTTGACGGCTCTGAGCTGTCTGAATCTTTTTGGCGTATTAACTTCACCTTTTCTCGCGCCTCTTCAATCCATGGTACTGTAGTTGGGTCTAAAATCGTTTTTTCACATATTTCATCCCAACAAATCAGAAATCTACACTTTCGGCCATAAAGAGCTTCATACGGAACCATTTGAATGGATGAATGGAAACTATTATTGTAAGTAAATTCCACCAACGTCAAGTACTTACTCCAACTCACTCCAAAATCTAAAATACATGTTCTCAACATGTCCTCGAGGGTCTGAATTGTCCTCTCAGATTGTCCATCTGTCTGGGGGTGGTAGGTAGTTCTAAAATTCAATTTAGTTCCTAACATTTCTTGCATCTTCTGCCAGAACCGAGAAATAAATCGAGGGTCTCGGTTAGATACAATACTTACTGGTATCCCATGTAGTCTTATAATCTCATACAAATATAATTTAGCTAACTTCTCCAGAGAGTACTTCATACTAATCGGCAGAAAGTAAGCAGATTTGGTCAATCTATCTACTATCACCCAAACGGCGTCGTGATCTCTTTGTGTCATTGGTAATCCAGATACAAAATCCATGGTAATATTCTTCCATTTCCAATCGGGTATCTCCAAAGGTTGCAATAGGTCAGATGGTTTCTGATGCTCGACTTTAACCTGCTAACAAATCAAACAAGTCTGGACAAACCGAGCAATTTTCTTCTTCATATTCTCCCACCAATACAAGCTCTTCAAGTCTTGGTACATTTTATTCCCTCCAAGATGTACCGTATACCTAGAACGATGAGTTTCCTCCAAGATTTCCCTTTTTAGGTCTTCATCCTTTGGCACTACTATGTGATTTCGAAACCTTAGTACACCATTTACTCCCAAATTAAAATTCGACTTTTTCCCCTTATTAACTTTCTCCAACCACTTTTGTACTTCAGAATTCTTCTCTTGTGCCTCCTTGATACGATCCAGCAAAACGGATTTCACGGCAATGTTCCCAAGGATTACCTTTCTTGGTTCAAGACGAGGGTTCCAACTACTAACCTCTTCCAACAAGTGCAATTCTTTGATCATCAATCATGCTACTTGCACTTGACGACTTAAAGCATCGGCTACCACATTAGTTTTCCCTGGCTGATAATTGATCGTACAATCATAATCTTCTAAAAATTCCACCCATATATGTTTGTCTCAAGTTCAACTCCTTTTTAGAGAACAAGTACTTAAGCCTCTTGTGGTCGGTAAAAACTCCAAACGTCACCCCATATAGGTAATGTCTCCACTTCTTCAATGCAAATACTACAGCCGCTAATTCCAAATCGTGAGTTGGATAATTTCTCTCGTGAGGTTTTAACTTTCTAGAAGCATATGCATTCACTTTATCATTCTGCATCAACACACACCCCAAGCCTTCCTTTGAAGCATCTGTATAGACCACAAACTATCATTTCCATTAGGTAAGGCTAAGACGGGTGCCCTTGTCAATTGTCTTTTTAACTCCTGAAAACTTTCTTCACACTTAGGGTTCCATATAAATTTCTCACTTTTCTTAGTCAACTCAGTCATGGGTTTCGCAATCTTAGAAAAATCTTTAATAAACCTCCGGTAATACCCTGCTAACCCTAAGAAATTTCGAATTTCAATAGGGTTTTTCGGTTGCTTCCACTTAGAAACTATTTCAACTTTGGTCGGATCTACCTTAATTCTTTCCTTGGAAATTAGATGACCTAAGAAGGTTACTTCCTTCAACCAGAATTCACATTTACTAAACTTAGCATACAACTCATGTTCCCTCAAGGTTTGCAAAACAATCCTCAAATGTTTCTCATGATTCTCCAGAGTCTTAGAATACACCAGTATATCGTCAATGAACACTACCACAAACTGATCCAGATAAGTCTTAAAGATTCGGTGCATTAAATCCATAAAAGTTGCAGCCCAAACGGCATCACTGCAAACTCAAAGTGTCCGTACTTCGAATTAAAGGCAGTCTTAGGTATATCTTTTTCCAAAATTCTCAACTGATAATAACCCTGCCTGCGATCCAACTTTGAGAATACTACCGTGTGAGAGCCCGTAAATTTTCTTATTTTTAGGTATTATTTTATTTCTTTGCACCCGTTTTCCATAGTTTCTTTATTCTATAAATTTTCTAGACATTTTTATGAGTAAATAGGGTTTTAAAAACGTTTTTCTAGTATAAGTCAGTTTACGAGATTTTTGGAGTGAATAGTGGACGTGGGACCCGCTAGTGCGTTAAGTGAGAGAAATTCGGCCAATTAGGTTAAGTTTTGCATGAAGGGATTTAATTATTAGGTGTTAAGAGATAATTAGAAGTTAGTTAGATATTTAACCATTAGTAAGCAAGAGGATAAGAATAGAATCCAAAAAGTGCCACGTGTCGCGTTCCGATTGGAGGAAGACTTGCCTAACTTTCTTACCTTTACTAAATAGCAATTTTGACCAAAAATCTTTCTCATTTCTTCTTCCTTTTGGCCGAAAATTTGAGAGGAAAAAGAGGAAAGAGAGCTTCAACTTTTCTTCCATTTCTTGCTCAAATCTTGAAATCCAACCGATTAAATCTTGAATTCTTCCATAAAAGTGACTTGCTAAGGAAGCTTGAAGGTGTTGGTGGAGTTGTTTTGGAAGAGAAAGTCCTAAGTTGCAACCTTTCTTGAGGTATTAAGGTATTTTGCTTGGAAACTCAAGTTTTGTTCCTACTAATGGTAAATTAGTGACTTGTAGTGGTTAAATAGCTTGTTTTGTGGATGATTTCATGGATTAAAGTGAAGTTGGATGAATTTCTTATTTTTTTTGGGAATTTTTCTGTTTTCATATGATGGTCATGGTTGGCTTGGATTGATGGCTTAATATGGTATAAAATTGGAGATATGGTGCGTTAATTGTGGTGAATTGCGGAAATTCCAGCTTATGTGCACAAATTTCCAGCTTTAGGGTTTCTAATTTGAGCCACTAATTGGCTATATATGAGGGGTATTGAGACCCTAATTAGGTGTGTTTAATAGCTTGTGATTTGTGTGTGAAATTGTGGTTGAATTGGATTGAGTTTGATGTGGTTTGTAGGTTGGAAAAGTAAAGGAAAACAAGGGAAGTGCTGTCAAAATTTTCGCAGGAACCCTTGAGCAGTCTTGGAAAATTTGCTATATCTGGTTGTAGAAATATTGGAATTAAGTTCCATTTGTTGCATTTTAAACTAGATTCATAGGACTATAAACCGTGAAAATTTCAGACCCTAGTTCTGTCTGTGTGAATTATGGTGATTTTCCAAAGTTGACTGAAATTACATACTTGTTCTGTCTTTTACTGGATGAAGCAGCGACGTGAGGCTCGAATTTGACTAACTTGTGATCTGAATCTCATAAATGTGTCTTCTAAGTAATTGTACCCCTTTGAGTCTATTTTCCGATGGTATAAATTTTATCAATTTTGGACTTAAAAATAGTGAGATATGATTTTTCCAATAATGGTGCGCAAAGCTGGAAAATCCTGTTTTCCTACAATTATTCTTACCTTCATTTTGCACCTTAAGTTTGGAGTTAGTAAATCATTGTAAGTATGGTCTTGGAAGAAATGAAGGGTTTTGGGGTCGTTCTTACCCTAAGACCAATTATTACCCGTTTTACTCAAAATTTACATTTTATCTTCTTGCATTTGTAGTCCATTTGAATAGGCATTCGACTAGTAATCGAGCCTCACTTGTGCACTCCGTTTACTGGGTTTGTGAATGCGAAAACCATAATTTTCTTGTCTTGATTATTCTAGGATTTCTCGGTGATTAAAGCCCCACTTTGGGTGAAGACTTTTGACGTGTCTTTACTTGGATTGGCGAGTGTACCACTCCCCTCAAATTTTGTCTAACTTGGCATATGTGCTTGCAAATTGTGACTTGAATGACTGTATCATCTGTTTATTCGGTATGAGACGAGGGTGTACTTTACCACACTCGTTCTCTGGCCTGTGTAACTGGTTTCCTGTATCTACTTGAATCTCTTACCTATGTCTAATATGGATCCTGTGTACACTTGAATCTATTACTTATACTTGATATGATGTCGTTTGGATGCATATCCAACGACCTTCCTGTGCCTGTTAAATCTGAGCTCAACCTCATGGGTAGTTACTTGATTCGAGCCAGCAAGGGCTTGGTCGAGGAAAGTAACAAACCATGGGCGCCTGTTCCTGGGAAATCTTTGGGTATTGGAGACTCTGGATTTCCGGTATACTCGAGTATTACCAACCACTGTTACTGTTGAGGTGTTCGGCCCCGGTAAGGGGTATGTTTGGGTGAACGGGATTTGGCGTTCTATGAGGGGTCTACGGACATGTTTGCTTCTTTAAACATTGACGGAGGGTCAACGAGTTGGATCAAGTACTGAAATGGGAATTTGGCTCCCGAGAGCCACCTGTATCCTTCCCATCTAAGATGTTTATTTATTTCTTATTTGCCATGTCTACTTGAGTAAATGAAAGTAAATCTTCATGGTTCATGATAGCTTGTAATTTGGGTACCTCATTGAGCGTAAGCTCACCCCGTTCCGTTACTTTTGTTTTTCTTACAGGCTTCAACTTCTTGGAAATCATGATTTTGAAGAAAAGAGTAGAGCTAGTGATATACATCCCTTTTGATTATGCTCCTCTGTATAAGAAACCCTAATTGTACTTTGAGCAAGTATTTCCCTTGACTTGTAAAGTTCCAACGTATGTATATAAGTAATTATTCATGTTTTCTTCGTATATTTGTTGATGAATGTATGCCTTTGTGTTTTTGATTTGGTAAGCTCCGATTGTTGGGTTTCTTTGGGTTCGATCGCGCGTAACCTAGGGTTTGTATGATTCGATTTCGTAGTCCTGGCGAGAGTTGGGCAGGCGGTCCGCCAAACCCTTGGTTCGCCTTAGGGGAAGGTGGGGCTATCACATACCGCCCCTTGCAATTGGTCAAACAATTCATTAATGTGGGGTAAAGGGTACTTATTCTTGATGGTAACGTCATTCAAGCCTCGATAGTCTATACACAATCTTAAACTCTCATCTTTCTTTTAACAAACAACACCGGAGCTCCCCACGGTGAATCACTTTCTCTTATAAAGCCTCACTCTAGAAGGTCCTGTAATTGCAATTTCAGCTTTTTCAATTCAGTTGGAGCCATTCTATAGGGCATTTTAGAGATAAATGCTACTCTTAGAGTCACATCCAATTTTAAAGTCTATCTCTCTTTTCCGGTGGCAAAGACTCTAGTTCCTCGGAAAAGACATCTGGATACTCCTTAACTACTGGCATATCTTCCAACCCCACCTTATCATTAGGAGTATTTATGGGAAAAGCCAAATACCCTTGAACTCCCCTACTCAACATCTTTCTAGCTCGAATTCCTGAAATAAGGGCAGATGAGGCTAGTCTACCCCTTACATCCAATTTTAGAGTTGCCACTCCCGAAATACACAACTCTACCATTTCGTCTTACAATTCAACTGAGCATGGTAGTGAGTTAACCAGTTCATTCCTAGGATGACATCATACCCCTTAATAGCTAAGCTTATCAGGTCCGGCCAATAATTTCTGCTCTCCAACCCATATCTCACAATCTCTATGCACCAAGCTACCAATTAAGCTTTGATCCCCGGTAGGCGTTCTAACCTCCAAATCATAAGGTAACTTAATTGGCTTCACGTCTATCCCACTCATGAATTTAGGGTTTACAAAGGAGTGTGTCGCACCAAGATCAATTAAAACCTTAGCTAAACGGTGAAAAATAGAGATCGTACATTCAACCACCTCAATAGAATCAGGAATCTGTTGATGATCCAGTGCATAAACTCCCTCCAGCACTAGACTGCTTAGACGCCGACTTCTCTGGCCGTTGAGTACTATCTCCCTCCTTCGGCACACTTGGACAACTTGAGAGCTAGTGTTCGGCACTGTCACAGTACAAGTACTTTCCCGATTTCCTCCAACATTCATTCTCTGTGTGGTTGGGCTTACCACAGTAGTCACAAACAACTTGAGGGGCCACGGCCTGTCTACTAGGAGGTGTTCCTCTCGCTTGGCCTTGCCCATTGCGACCTCCTCTTGATAAAACCCCTCTTGGAACTCCAGCAGTCCTTACTCCTCCCGTTCCTCTTCCCATCTTAGGAGGTGGGGGCACCTTTATTTGCTTGTCCAGAAGGATGACTAGGAGCGCCCCTTTTCTTGGTATGAAAGTCCCTAACTCGCAGTCTTGTGCTTTCGACTCTCTGCGCTTTTTCTAGGATTTCAGTGAACGTAGAGATTTGGGCTGCTGCTAACCTCTCTTGAATCTCCACATTAAGTTCTTGTACAAAGCGCCTTATCCTTCTCCGTTCATTAGCCACCAATTCCGGAGCCTACTTAGAAAGCTTAGTAAATTGCTCCTCATAATCGGCCAAGCTAAGAAGACTCCTGTCTCAACTTTATGAATTCGTCCTCCCGTTTCTCTTGAATCAAAAGCGGGAGAAAATTTTCATTAAACTCTCTTATAAAGTTTTCCCAGGTCCAAGGGGTCTGCGCTCTTTTCCATTTCCCCTTATCACATTCCACAAAGCATGCGCCGCATCCTCAAATTGAAAGGCAGCGAAGGTCACTCGTCTCTCCTCAATATAGTCTAAGGTGGAAAATATATTAGTCATTCTCTCCAGCCAGTTCTCCGCTAACTCGGGGTCCAGGTATTCTAATAAATTTAGGCGGAGCAAATTTCAAAAAATCGTTTCAGGGCTCTATCCTCCCCTCTCTCCTGAGCCCCGGGTTGGTTAACAAGTCCTGGACCCTGTCGCTCTGCTAACCGTTCTAAAATATCCGTCACACGGTTAATGACAGTAGCCACTTTGGTTACCCCATTCGTTTACTTGCCCTTGACTCGGTTCAGTAGCCGATTCTTGATCATCCCCTTGAACTTGAGGTTGCCTAACCCCATGCCCTCGGCCCCTACCACTTCTTCGCCCGTCCATGATTTTAATTTTGTCTAATATGCAAGAAATAAAATAATTACGTGAAAAAATATTTAAAATGAAAGACAATATGGAAAACACTCGAAATAGCAATAATTGGCATATATTAACATTTAAAGATTCATACATAATTAGCAAGTCATGGGCATTTACAAAGCATAGCACACATGTGCTACAAAAGTACAATTAGTCATGCAGTAAAGTCAAAAGTTTTACAAGCATCACCCCAACTAATCCCAGTTACAAAAGTCAAAAAATTCATCAATCCTAACCTAGTTCGTAGCCGAACCGCCAATCTGGACCTCCTCCTCTGGGTCCTCCTTCAAAGGCTCATCCTCAGGAGTGCTCTCATGAACCAGGCTCTCGACGGCGTCTATCACCTCCTCTATCAACATGGTAGCGTCAGCTAAAATCCCAGCGGCCCGATCCCGGACCTCCTCGACAACCCTAACCAGTCAAACCCTAGTCCTCTATAGCTCGTCGCGAGCAACCTCAGCCCTAGCCAGCTCATCTATCACCGTCCCTTGAACTCCAATATCCTAGAACCCTGGGCATCCACCATAGCGTTCAGCTCCTCGATCTCCTGAAGTAATGTCCTATTAGTAACCACTAACTATCGGTGCTCATCATCAATGGACAGTACAAGATCATTAGGATAGGCATGCGTTTCCCTACAGGGACAACGAGGGAACCTAGTGGAAGGCGAATATCGGACATGGGGTCCTCCACCCAGAACTCGATAGCGGATAGGCCTAAGAGACTCCACATGATCATTAGCGTCTCCATTACCATTAGCAGCATAACCTCCATTACCGTTCTCCATTCCTACAAAACAACCACAAACTCAAGGTGAGAAACTTAAAGTCACTAATTCACTCAAACATCAACTTAAGGTATAACTAAATTATCTAATCCATATTCTCAAGAGTAAAGCCTCTGATACCAACTGTGACGATCCCACTTCTCCTCAGGGCGAACCCTAAGGTATCGGCGGGCCGCCTGCCTAGCTCTTACCAGGACTCAATACGAATCAATCTTAAACGTAAGGATAAATAACCAATAATAAAAGTAGATACGAAGAAAGGTCGCTTCCTTAAATAAATATTCAAATCTTACATCATGAAGTTTCCAAAAGTACATCAAATCCCAAAAAATATACAACCACCATAAGTCTACTAATCAATTACATCTAAAATTCTAATCAAAAGGTAATCAAGTCGGTTTCCCCAAAAATCTTTCCATTCCGAGCACCTGTTAAGGAAAACAAACTAATGGGGTGAGCTAATGCTCAGTGAGGCCAAGAAAAGCATGCAAGCACGTAATAGAGCAAGTAGAAGAAAGCATGAAAGAAAAATCGAGACAATAGTAAAGTTAGAAGTTTCAAATAATTAACATTTCAAGTAGGAAAAGTAAACAAAAACAATTAAGGATACTGGAGCTCTCAGGAGCTAAATCCACGCGGCTTGGTCAAGGTCTTGATCCAAATATCCCACGTTGACTCTCCGTCAATCGAGCAAGTACCAAATTCGTAGACTCCACTTTCACCAAATTCCGTCCGCCGTTACACCCCCTAACCGAGCCCGCACGTCAAAAGTTTTGATAGTACTCGAGTATATCGTGGCAATACTACGCGAGTATGCCAAGCAAGATCTCAAAAGATGAACCTTTTATGATTTCTTATGGTTCACCAAGCTTCTCGACCAGGCCCATGCCGGCTAGAGTCGCAAGGTTAGTCAATGAGTTTGGGCGTCCCCCACAAGTACACGTAAAAGTCGATGAGATAGCTCTCCAATCGACGTCGAGTCAAACACAAGTAAAATTTTAAATATGAGCAAATCAATTATCTAATCAAGTAAAAGAGAACGAGTGCGATAAAGTACACACTCGTTTCGACAAGTCCAATTCACATATTCAACTAGAAGTATATCAAGTATTATGCAACAAGTCATGCACTTGACACTCACCAAGTCAAAAGTAAGTGAGCAAATAAAGTCTTTAGTTGTCTGCTCCGAGATTCCCTTCAAAATCCTCTTGAGCGCCTGAAGAAATAGTTATCAACCATCACTCACATATACTCACAACCACTTATCATTCAAGGAAGAAAGTATACTTGTTTAAAACTTAAGACAATGTCTTAAAAGAGTTTTAATCCCTCGAAATTGAGATTTAAAAGTGAGGATTTAAAGTCACAAGAGAAACTTGTATCATCCATGAAATCAAGTTTAAAACGGACGATCAATATCGAAAGGAAGTGAAAAGTTCTTAAAAGCTCATTTCCTACGAAATTAGAAATTTTCAGCTTTATGCGAAAAAACTTGGAAAATCAAATATTGAGTTTGGTAAGTCCAAAAATGGAAAACTTTATACCGTTGGAAACTAGATTTAAAGTACTAAAAATTCCCTGAAGATACTTTTCCAAGATTCTAACCATAAACCATTTGAATTTCAGCTCAAAGTTGCTGTTTCATGAAGACGGGACAGAACCAGTCTTGGTTTTTCAGCAATGTTTGAAAATTCGGCAAAATCTACAGAAAGTGAATCAGCCTCTAAAATTTATAACGCAGCAAGAGTTCCAAATCAAGTTTCAAACACAATAAGCAGAATTAAATTCGGAGTTTCGAGCAGCAAGATACAATAGTTTAAAGTTGACTGATTTTCGCAACCTGTTCAGAAAATTTCTAGTTTCCAGCTTTGATGCAGTTTTGAAATCAGACCATATCTAACTCTACACAAGTCCAAATTAAGAATGGTTTATGGAGTTAGAAACTAGGTTCAAAACTCTATATTTCATCAGGAGACATCGTTCTCAAAATCTTTTCACAAGTGAGACAAAATCGAGCCACAAGATGCAGCTTCCCAGTTGCTCTCGGACAGACAGGCAAAACAGGTCAGTCCACTTTGCCAATTCGTTACGGTTTACTCAAAATTAACTAGCAGGGGATTCTTAGACCATTTGAAAGCTCTGAATGTCTAGTTTCAAATGTCATAAACGGCACTCAATTTCAACTTTTGTACAAAGAGTTATGTCCAGACAAAGTACCCCTGTCCAGCTACCCTAGTAACCATTTTCCAGATTTCGAACTTTCTCCAAAACTCAAGTTTTATATAATCATTTGAGATGATTTTTGAAAGAAAACTTCCACACACATTATACAAGATATATCAATCAGTTTAGCAGCCAAGTAAGCAACAAAAATTCAAGTTCAAACAGGACTACAAAACAGAAATTTCGGCCAGCACCCTCTCACGGTTTCTTCCAAATTTCTCTCCACTATCTAACCAATATCAAGTTATAATTCACATAAAAAACAACAATCAAGCAATATCCTCAAGTCTGCTACCTCATAGGTCACCTCAAGACTGCTAGCCTAGAATATAAAGCAAGATAAAAGTTTCCTCAAGTCCACTAGCCTAGAAACTTGATTAGGGTTTCAAACCCATGAAATCCAAGCTCTAATCTTAGCAAAATTTGAAAGGGTAAAGGAGATGGAAATGGTTACCTCTCCAAGCTTTTAACCCTAGTTGCAAGTGAGAGTTTCCTCCAATATTTCACCAAGAAACTCCACAAAGGTGCGCCTTTCTTCAAGCTAGAGTGAAACTCCAAGAGTTGTGTCGTTTGGTTGAGGATTTGCAAGCAAGGTTGAAGCCAAAAGAATGGAGCTTTCTCTTCCCCTTTCCTTCCTTGGGGTTCGGCCTAGAGGATGAGTGAGGTGAGGGAGTGTTTGAGTTGTGAATCTTGTGGAGGAAGATTGGAGAAAAGTAACTTAAGTTGGTGCACAAGGTCAACTCTCAATAGTAACTCAATAGGGTTTTGTACTACCACTTTCTCTCTTGATTGTTACACTTATACACTAATTCTCCAAGGTAATTCTTCTAATATTGTAATTACTCATACTTACTAATCTAGTATTAAATCCTTAAATCTCCAATTAGTCGTACCGGCACGACTTTTGAGAAACTTTCGACGCGCACGCGATGAAGCGAAATTTAAGGGTAATTCATGCAATTCTAGTATAATTAAATAACACTAGGGCAAATAATCATAAAAATGACTAATTAAGAATAAAAACATGAGTCCTCACATTGGAGAGTTCACTTTTCAATATTAGCTCGAATTTTAGCATGCAAATCTCGCACAAAGTCCGCATTTTTCTTACCGTCCAAGTTAACTCTCTCATGATCAGGTAAAGGAGATAAGTCCAATGAAGTGAGAGGGTTAAAACCATAAATAACTTCAAAAGGTGTATATTGTGCAGCAGTTGTGCACCGTGCAATTATAACAAACTCAATTTGAGGCAAGCAATCTTCCCAAGTTTTAATGTTCTTTTTAATTATTGCTCGCAACAAAGTAGACAAAGTTCTATTAAACTACTTCAGTTTGTCCATCAGTTTGTGGGTGACTAGAAGTAGAGAAGACCAATTTAGTTTCTAGTTTACACCACAAAGTTTTTTCAAAAGTAGTTAAGGAACTTTACATCTCTATTAGAGACAATGGTGCGAGGCATTCCATGTAAATGAACTATTTCTTTAAAGATCAAGTTAGCCACATGCTTAGCATCATCAGTTTTATGACAAGGGATAAAATGTGCCATCTTAGAGAAACGGTCAACTACAACATAAATTGAATCATGACCATTTCTAGTCCTAGGCAGTCCAAGCACAAAATCCATAGATAAGTCAACTCAAGGTGCATATGGGATGGGTAAAGGAGTGTAAAGACCATAAGGGTTTACCTTGGATTTCGCATTATGGCAAGTGACGCACCTTTCTATATGTTGTTCCATATCCCTTTTCATTCGAGGCCAAAAGAAATGCTCTTGGAGAACCGATAAGGTCTTAACAATTCCAAAATGCCCCATAAGTCCTCCTCCATATGCCTCACGAACCAATAGGGTACGCATTGAGCTCGTTGGAATGCACAGCTTATCCTTGTAGTACAAGTACCCCCTGTGATATGAAATAATGCTCACGAGTGTGTCCTGGCAAAGAAGTGAAAATCTCACCAAAATCTAGATCAGTTGCATAAAGATCCTTAATGAATTCAAAGCCTAGCAACTTAGCATCTAATGTAGTGATAAGTGTGTATCTTCTAGAAAGAGCATCAGCAACTACATTAGTCTTACCTGCTTTGTACTTGATGACGAATGCAAAGCTATCAATGAAGGCTACCCATCTCACATGTCGCTTGCTTAACTTAGTTTGAGACTTGATGTGCTTGAACGACTCCTGGTCAGTATGCAAAATGAACTCTCGAGGTTGAAGGTAGTGCTGCCATATCTGGAGAGCTCGATCTAAGGCCATCAACTCTTTGTCATAGGTCGAGTAGTTCAAGGAAGCTCTGTTTAGCTTTTCACTAAAATAAGCAACTGGACGACCTTCTTGGAGTAGAACAGCCCCAATACCTACACCAGAAGCATCATACTCAACTTCAAAAGCCTTATCAATGTTAGGTAAACTTAGAACAGGTGCATGTGTGAGCTTGTGTTTAAGTAATTGGAAAGACTTAGCTTGTTCATCTCCCTAGTGAAATAGCACATTCTTCTTAACTATCGATGTAAGTAGTGCAGCAATTGTGCTAAAGTCCTTGACGAAGTGTCGGTAGAAAGCTTACCAAACCATGAAAACTTCTTACCTCACTTACATTAACAGGTGTTGGCCATTCACTTATTGCCTTCACTTTTACTTGATCAACTTGTTATACCCTGTTCAACATAGCCTAGAAATACAAGTTGATTAGTGCAAAAGTGCACTTCTTAAGGTTGGCGTAGAGTCTTTTCTTTCAAAGTACATCCAGAACAGATTGTGTGAGAACCCTCACTTAAAAATATAAATTCTCCTAAATCACTTGCATTGCCCTAAGATTAAATCAATTATGACATTTCCTCGCATTGCATTTCATTGCCTTTTACAAGAATTGAAACATTTCATTGACTTGGCATTTATTTTATTTCATTACATACACTATGACCAAATACCCTTTTAATTGTGTTTAAGACTTTATGTGATAGTTTAAGGGTGTTAATTAGACATGTGATACATTGGATGGTAGAAACCTTATTTGACAAAGTTTAGAGGAAGGATGGCCAAGATTGAGACCAAGTGGCAAGACCCTAACCATTCAACTTATTTGACCAAGGAAATTAGTAGAATTTAAACCATCTTGGCTTCCATTTTTTCACCATGTTGGCCAGCCATCTTAAGCTTCCAAGAGAAGAGAAAAAACTCCATTATCTTGCTTTATAAACCCTATCTTGATCTTTTGAGCAAAAATCAAAAGAGAAAGAACTTTAGTTAGTTGAAGTGGAACTACCTTCAGGCTAGTATGTGATTTCAAGTTTGGAGCTTTTGCTTTGGTGGCTTTATTGGGTGATTTCCAAACTTCACTTAAGAGAAGTAAAATGATTCTTAAATCTTAGCTTTATTGTGTATATCAAGTGTTTAAAGTATTGATGCAAAACTAGAGGTTGAGTTGAGGTTGTTTGTGGTGAAATTTCTTAAGCTAAGTAAGTGGAAGTAGGGTTGGATTTTAGCATGCCATGTGTTTGAGAATTTGCTTAAGCCTTTGTTTATTATTTTTCTTGATGTATTAACATGTTATGTATCCTTTTAAAGTTAGGGATAAACTCTTGGAATGTTAAGTTAACTGTAATGAAAGGATGGGGTTGGTGTTGAATGTGAACTTGTGGACTGTTTTGTTTTCTCTTTGCTGACCGGCCTTGGAGTGGAGGTTTCTCCTTGATTTTTTGTGACTCATTGTACCTCAATTAAGCCTAAGAAACTTGGCCCTAAACATTGGTTTAACCTTCGGAGTGAGTTGAAATGGAAATGAAGCAAGTAAAGTGGTTGTTTTGGCAAGTTAGTGGACTGTTTTGGTTCTTCCTTGTTGGCTAGACTGTTTTGGGTTCATTTAATCATTTTGTGTGTTGCATTTTAAGCTTCAATGGTGCTAGATAACTTGATCCCCTGTATATGAACTCTAGGAGATTGAATTGGATGTATTTGAGCCAAAACGAGTGAAGTTGGCAAGAAGAAATAGGGTAACTTTGTTAGGGTATGGAGCTGATCAGAACAAAAATCAGCCAACTTCCCTGAACCACTGGTATTGATAGGAGAGGAACTAGAGTTTGCATTTTGTACTTTTAGAAAGCCCTTCGAGTCTAGTTTCCAACGCTGCTAACGACACGTGATTCTGACTTTTCTACAGTGAGATATGGTCTTTTGCCGATACTGCGCGTGCATGACTGTTTTACCCCTTGAAGACACTTTTGAACTTGAATGAGATTTTTCTTTTGCTCAACTTTCTTGCACTTTTCAAACTCCTTTTCTTATGACCTTTTCTTACATTTGGGCCTAACTTGCATGGTAAATTGAGTCGATTAACAACCCACTTGGTCACCTAATGAACTTATGTTTAGGTTGAAAAATGAACTTAGATTGTTAACGATTTCACTCGTTACCCTAGGATTAGGGAACGGAGGTGAGTGTAATCACGGAACTCGACGATTGAACTCTGTATTTCTTGACGATTGAGTGTTCCATTACCTGTTACCTGTCTATGTGAAATATTTGAATACTTGATCTGTGACTGGTTGATCTAAACCTTGTCTTGACAAATTTGAGGCGAGCGTGTACTTTATAACACTCGACCTCCTTTGATTCCACTGAGACTCTGTATACTGCTATTATAAGATGTGATTTCTCTATATTTGACTGTATGTGAGTTGTTTGGGTGATATCCCATCAACTACTGTGACTGTTTGGGTACCCAACCTCATAGGTGAGTCGGTTGTATCGACCAGCAAGGGCTTGGTCGAGAAGGCCGATGAACCCTGAGACTGTTTACTAAAATCTGGAAACTGATATACTCGAATATTACCTAATTACTTTTGAGGTGTTCGGTAAGGGGGTTAACTGGTGGACAGAAATTGAGTAAGTGGTGTTCTACGAACATTAAATCCTTGGATGCAAACGTTGACGGAGAGTCAACGGAATTTTCAATACGATCAAACTTAAGTGGATTTGGCTTTTGGAAGCCACCTGTATCCTTGAATTGAATTGTGATTAACTTTTTCTAGTATTGTACTACGTTCATTCGTTTATATTACTTCTCTAATTGGTTATGTGCTTACATGTTTATTTGGAACCTCACTGAGTTTTAACTCATCCCACTCCTTTTGTTTTCCTTAGCAGATTTTGGATGGAACTATGGTCAAGAACTTTCATAGCCTAAACTCTTATCTTGAACTTGTACTTTGGATTGTAACCTTTTGTTTAGAAGATTTTACCTTTGACTCTTGTAAGCGTGAATTTGTAAGTTTGCCGCATACTATGTAAATTAAGTTTGGAGTTATAAGTTTGACCTTTAGCTTTATATTCTAAGTTTGGGAAGCTGGCATGGCGATTATATTTTCATTATGGTTTGTACCCTTTACTTCGAAGATATTTCGTTAGTTTTCTTGGGTTGCTAGTTCATTAGTTGACTGAGTCCCGGCGAGAGTTGGGCAGGCAGTTCGCTAATCCTTAGGGTTCGCCCTGAGGAGAGGTGGGGCTGTCACAGATTGCAAGTGAATCATATGCTCATCTAAACTCTTGCTATAAATTAAGATATCATCAAAGTAAACTACCACAAATTTGCCAATGAAGGGACGCAAAACATGGTTCATTAACCTCATAAAAGTACTAGGTGCATTAGTTAAGTCAAAAGGTATGACCAACCACTTATACAATCCATGTTTGGTTTTAAAAGCAGTTTTTCATTCATCCCTTCTTTCATGCGAATTTGGTGGTAACCACTTTTCAAATCAATCTTAGTGAAAATGATAGAACCATGTAATTCATCAAGCATGTCATCTAATCGAGACATTGGATGGCGATACTTTACCGTTATGGCTTTAATTGCTCTACAATCAGTGCACATCCTCCATCCTCCATCTTTCTAAGGCACTAGTAGGACAGGTATTGCACAAGGATTTAGACTCTCACGAATCCATCCTTGTCAAGTAGCTCCTCTACTTGTCTTTGTTGCTCATTGGTTTCCTCAGGGTTAGTCCTATATGGCGCCTTATTTGGCAATGAAGCCCCAGGAATGAAATCAATTTGATGTTCAATTCCTCTTAAAGGTGGCAATCCATTAAGTATATCTTCAGGAAACACATCATGATACTCCTGCAAAAGGTTAGTGACAACACTAGGCAAGGAAGCATCAAGTTCATTAGTGAGCGAAACTTCTTTACAAATCAAGATAAGCAAAATCTGGTTAGAATGTAAAGCTTGTCTCACATCCTTAACCCTAGCAAGCATGCTTTTTCCTTTCTTTTTTTAACTAGTGGACGAGCTAGTACCCTTGTTTCCCTTTAAATTAGTCTCGGCCACCTCCCCAACAGTCCCCTTGAGTTGTGCCTTTTATTAGTAGCATGCATGTCATACTCCTTTTGTAAACTAACTTGATCCTCATGCACTTGTTGTGGTGTAAGAGTGCAAGTGTGATCTTTTTACCACCATGTAAGAAAGAGTATTTATTTAAAAATCCATCAAAAGTGAGTCTTTTATCAAATTGCCAAGGACGACCCAAAATAATATGTGCAGCTTGCATTGGTACCACATCACACATAACATCATCCTCATATCGACCAATGCGAAAGGTAACTAAACTTGCTTAGAAACACGTACCTCAACGCTGTTATTCAACTATTGAATCTTGTAGGGTCGAGAGTGCTCAATAGTTGGCAAGTTTAGTCTCTCTACCATTAATGCATTAGCAACATTGGTGCAACTCCCTGGGTCAATCACCAAACTGCAAACCTTGTTGTTCACATGGCACCTTGAGTAAAAAGATGTTCTCGCGTTGAAGTCGTCTCTACTAGCTTGAGTAGCTAGTGCTCGCCTTGCTACTAGGCAACCCTGTCACTGGTTGGTATCTCCTCAATCTTCCATCTTCTTCCTCAACCAACGAAGGCATGTCATTGTACTTTCCTCCCATCGTTACTGATGATTTCTCCATTTGGCAATAAGAGCATAGCTCTTTGATTTGGACATTGATTTGCAATGTGTCCAACTCCTTGACATCGCCAAACACTTAGTGTCATGATTTCTAGGTTTTGAAGCTTCCATTGCTGATTTCGAAGCTCCCTTAGATTCGGATTTAGGAACACTTGGCCGAGAGGTTGAAGAAACTTCTTGCTTTGACTTCGGATGGGTTGTGGAGCTCGCGATCTTGTCTTCCCTCCTTGGCTGGAAGTTTCGTTGATTTGGGGAGAAATTGGAAGTGTAATTTCTGGTTGTATCCCTCCTCTTGAGCCTTCGTTCAATTTTGATTACTTTCTCCACATGTCTTTCCAACTCAACATAATATTGCAATTCTAATTGATCAGCAATTTTCGATCTCAAACCATTGAGAAAGCGAGGCATTGTAGCTTTCCTATCCCCTCGAATGTCCACCCTAGGCATGGAGATTTCCATGTCTGTGTAGTAGTCCTCAATTGAGCGGTTGCCTTGTAATAATGTTTGAAGCTTTTGGTACAAGTCTCTATGGTAGTGACTTGGTACGAATCACTTCTTCATGAGGCGTTTGAGCTCACTCCATGTGGTTATGGATGGTTCACGACATCTCCTTCTACTTTTAACCACTTGATCCCCCCAAACTATAGCATAGTCCGTGAATTCTACCACAGCTAGCCTCAACTTTTGTTCATTCGTGTAGTTGTTGCAATCAAACACAAGTTCCACCCGTCTCTCCCATTCAAGATATGCGTCCGGATCTGATCTCCCTTGAAATGGTGGAATTTTCATTTTAATTGCTCAAATTACATCACCAATAGACTTGGTGCTTCTCCTCAGCTTCCTTGGTTCAATTTCCTCAATGTCCGTGTCCACATTTGAATCACTCGATTCATTTACGGATTGTTGCTTTCTCGGTTTCTTAGAGGAACTCTTAGATGAATCCAAGTGATCAATCCTCTCATGGATGGACTCAAACCTTTGATCGAACCTTCTTTGTATTTCGGTCCACATAGCATCCATTTTTAAGGGTTAATTGAGCAATGGTAAGGTCGTTCTCATTAGTCATGGTTTAACCTGCAAAGCTCAACAAACGTTAGTAGAAAAATGCCTCACTCACTCCCTTACATGTTTCTCTCGCCCTCGTGTATCACTCAAGTGTTTTAAAACACTCTAATGTTCTCACCAATCACTTCTCAAATCACTTGATTGCTTCCCTTGAAGAAATCAGAATTTTCTCAAAGGAATTCAATCAAACTTTCACCAAATTCACACAAGATGGTGGTGTTTTGAGGCTGAGGTTTTGGAAGCTAAATGACGGATAAAGACTTAGAAAAGGCGTGAATTATAAGCTGGAAAATTACAGGTTGCTGCCCTTAAGGATTACTCCAAGATTAGGAAAGTATTGACTGGACTCTTGACCCAATTTTGGAAACTAACAACTAAGTGCAAGACAAGACTGATTTGGACTTGTTTGTGGAACCCTTAGACACAAATTTAAGCTGGAAAAGACTCAGAAAGGACACGGATTGCAGTGAGGACAGATTGCACAATTCGACTTAAACAAGGGCAAAATGGTAGAAATTCTGAAACCCTAGATGGACTCTACCTGAATTGCACTAGGCTGTATTTTTGGAAGTTGTAACAAAGTTTCTTGGGTTGTTTTTGGGTAGTTTAGCTGCTGATTTTCTAGTTTCTCACGTGTGCAAAAGTTGCCAATCAGAATTTGGCAATTTGAATGCAACTAGGATTTTTTTTGCAAACCCAAGTCAACTTGGATTTCAAATTCAAGTTGGTTTCCTTTTTCCTTGTGAATCCGATTTCTGATTTATTTCTTTTTTCTTGCGTTCTCCCTTTTTTTTTTTGTAAACGCAATCTGATTTCTTTTCTTTTTCTTTCAATTCGGATCACACACAAGAAACAAGACTTTGGTTTAGGTTTTGTTTGCACAAGATCAGCCCCCAATTTTCAAGAAACAAGAACTAGGGTTTGGTTGTTCAGGATATGGTAAACTTGACTTCGAGAATTCAAGAACCCTAGATTACCAACCCAATATTTCAAGATTCACCCAAGAATTTCCAGAAAATTCAAGATATTATCAAGACTTCCAAGAACAGAGGTAAACAGCCTTGTTTTAGTGCAAGATACAAAAATTCCCAAACACCCTTTGTCAAGAAACCCTAGTGTGACCTTGGATTTCAAGAACAAATAGCGACCAGATTCTTTCTCTTCTTTGTTTTTTTTTGACTCCAAAAATTTCAAGACTCAAACACACGACAATAAGACACAAATAAAGGCCAAGAAACACAGCAACAACAAGAATTATGATCGGATAGTAACGAACAAATTGCCGACAGTGAGGAATAAGAGATAAATAACTAGCGACTCAAAGTTTTGTTGTTTTTTTTTGATGACACAAGAATCTGACTTGGAAACAAGATGATATGACTCAAACACAAAGAAAAAGGAGGATATAACCTGGTAGTTGTCAACTAGCTCTGATTACCAACTGATGTGACACGAACTCTATCGAAGACGAAACCCGCGAATCAATTTGCCCAGGATCTAGATGACTAACATGAAGGTTGACAGCGGAAATACTTGACCCTAGTTAATCCTAGAAGTTACGAACAATATTGATACTATCTCAACCCATAACCAATCGAATTAATGAACCAAATTTGTAGTAGAGGAATGCCACAATCAAGGAAGTACTTGATTGATAAGTTCAGATCGAATAACTTAAGAAAACTCTCAAGTATTCAAAGGAAACTCTCTTGGACAAGAGAAAGTAATAAAACTCACAAGTTTAATGTCAAATCTGATTAACCTTGAACAACTAAGACTTAGGCTATTTATAGCCTTACAATGATTCAAAACCCTAAAGTTATTTGGACTCAATTAACCTTAACTTTCCTTGGACAGATTCGGCCCTGACTATAAGTAAGATAGGTAACCGAATTTTATTAACTACATACTAACTTTCGGCCTTCATGGAATTAAAGCTGGCCGAGTTTTATTGCTCACAAAATGACATAATATTGGCAAGAAAATGACGAGAATACCCTCGCCTTCCAAAACTATCAAATGACTAACTAGTTAATCAACTAATCTTCATTCGAATCTTCCACTTGGAGCAAAGTGTAAAGTGTTGAATCTTCATTGTCCAAGCCTTCTATGATCCTCAAATCATCCCCAACTCGATCTTGAATTGTGTACACAAGAGCTTGAAGTGACTCTCTTAGTTTTCTTGCACGAGCTTTTGTAATTGGACCGCTTGGAACTTGTACAACTCGATCACTCGTAGCTTGATCACCCTTGGTCATTTGTGCCCCGTCATCACTTCTGTGCTTTTAACAATTATTAATGGATTTGTTGATGACTGAATTTCAAGCCAATAAGGTGGTTTGCCGGGTTAAAATTGGAATTATCTTTGTGATTGTATTGAATTTGTACATTTTTTCGCCTGGGGAAAAAGTTTACAAAGTTCCAACCACCAGCTGGCAACTGGTTGATGAAATCAATTATAATTGTGGTATTCTACTGTAGACAGGGCCTGTTCTCAAATAATTCTAAATACTTGATTTGGGCTTCTGAGTTTAAAAAAGCTGCTTTTTTGTGTTGTCTGTTGCCTTTCAAAAACCTGTTTTCTAGCCTTTCTTTTTTTGGCTTTTTTAGAGGCAAAAATGTTGACAATCAGAAGCAAAATTTTTTTTTCATTTTCCATTTAGATGGGAATTCAGAAGCAATTGAGAACAAGTTCACATTATATCAGTACATTTTTTACATTCCCAAGTAGGTGGTTTCACTTGTATGGAAAGTTCTCAGTGCTTCAACCTAATTTAGATCATTATTAATGCTGTCATGTTAGTACAATGGCAAGCCTGTGAGGACTCATATTTTATTTCTTAATTTAGTCATTTTTATAATTATTTGCCCTAGTGTTAGTTAATTATATTTTAGTTGCATGAATTTCTTTTAATTTTCGCTTTATCGCGCGCGGCGTCGAAGGTTTCTTGAAAGTCACACCGCGCGATTTATTAGAGATTTGAGGAATTAATATTAGACTCGTAAGTATGGGTAATTACAGTGTTACAGGAATCACCTTGGAGGATTAGTGTACAAGTGTAAATAACAAGAGAGAAGGTGGTAGTGCACGACACTATTGGAGACACTAGTGAGAGTTGACTTTTTGGCAAAACTTCCTAACTACTTTTTCCTCCAATCTTTCCTTACAAGCTTCACACTCAACTCACTCATCTCTCTCTCCTCTCTCTCGGCCAAAACTAGCAAGGGAAGAAGGGAAGAAAACGCCATTTCTTTTGGCTCCATTTCACTTGCAAATCATCATCCAACTTCATAGTTCCTTGGGATTTCATTCCATCTTGGAGAAAGGTGGAGACTTGTGGAGTTTTCTAGGTGAAAATTTGGTAGAAACACTCATTTCCAACTAGGGTTCATAACTTGAAGAGGTAACCTTTCTTCACCTCTTAATCTTTCAAATTATAAGAAGATGGATGGTTAGTTTCATGGGTTTTAAAACCCTAATCGCGTTTATAGGCTAGCGGACTTGAGGAACTTTATTTCTTGCTTTAAATTGTAAGCTAGCGGTCTTGAGGTGGATTGTAGGTAGCTGACTTGAGGCTTGATTGTTGTTGATTATGTGATGAATGAGATGTTTATGGTTAGAAAGTGGAAAGAAAGTTGGAAAAAAATTGGGAAAGACAAGCTGGCCGAAATTCTGTTCATGTTGTTCTGTTATTATTTCAAAATTTTGATGCTTGGTTGGCTGTTAAATTGATGGATATATGTTGTGTTATGTGTGCAGAAAGTGTCCTTCAAAAATCATGTCGAATGGTTGCACGAAACTTGAGTTTTGGAAAAGTTTGGAATCTGGAAATTCGCTAGCAGGGTAATCGGACAGTGGTTCTTTGTCTGAGCATAACTCTTTGTGCAAACGATGAAATTGAGTGCCGTTTGTGGAATTCAAAACTAGACATTTAGAGCTTTCAAACAGTGTAAGAATCCCCTACTAGTTCATTTTGAGCAAACCGTGGTGAATCGGCAAAATGGACTGTCCTGCTTTGTCTATTTTTCCGAATGAAACTGGGAAGCTGCATCTTGTGGCTCGATTTTGCCCTACTTATGAAAAGATTTTCAAAATGATGTCTTCTGATGAATTGTATTATTTTGAACCTAGTTTCTAATGCCACAAACCATTCTCCATTTGGATTTGTATAGAGTTAGATATGGTTTGATTTCAAAACTGCGACAAAGCTGGAAACTGGAAAAATGTTTCCTTTCCCTGTTGACCGAATGGCCGAGTCTGTTTTGGGATGTTATATTTCAAAACTTTTAGTGTCGTTTACCCATCAATTGCTCATTAAATGTTTCTGGAATCTTTGTTTAAAAAATTGAGCCAATTGGGGCTGATTTCGTTAGACAAAACTTTTGAAAAAAAAAGAGAGATAGGGTTGGCAGATTAGCTTTGAGAAATTTCACAAACTTTGGTCGTTTCGTTAACTGCCTTCCCGTGCGAGTTTTTGCCTAAATTTTGATAGAGTGATAGTCCCGCATAGGAAAGTTTAAGTGTACTAAATCTATACATTCACTGAAATCTTCGAGAAGCGCAGAGAGTCGCAAGCGCAAGACTGCAAGTTAGGGACTTCCATACTAAGAAAAGGAGCACTCCTAGTTACACTCCTGGACAAACAAGTAAGAGTGCCCCACCTCCCAAGATGGGAAGAGGTACTGGAGGAGTAAGGACTGTTGGAGCACCAAGAGGGGCTCTATCAAGGGGAGGCCATAACGGGCAAGGCCATACGAGAGGAGCACTTCCTAGCAGACAGGCCGTGGCTCCTCAAGTTGTTTGTGGCTATTGTGGTAAGCCTAACCATACAGAGAATGAATGTTGGAGAAAGTCGGGAATGCGCTTGTACTGTGGTAGTGTCGAGCACCAGCTCTCAAGTTGTCCGAGTGGCGCCGAAGATAGGGAGGCAGTACTCAAAGGCCAGAGAAGTCAACATCTAAACAGTCTAGTGCTGGAGGGAGTTGACCTAAAGTGCCAGCTAGGGTTTACGCATTGGACTAATCAAATATTCCCGACGCTAACTGAGGTGGTTGAAGGTACGATCCCCATTTTTTAACCGTTTAGCTAAGGTTTTAATTGACCCTGGTGCAACACATTCTTTTGTAAACCCTAACTTTATGAGTGGAATAGGATGTGAAGCCAATTTAATTACCTTAATGACTTGGAGGTTAGAACACCTACTGGGGATCAAAGTTTAATTGCTAATTTGGTGTATAGAAATAGTGAGATATGGGTTGGAGAGCGGAAATTACTGGCCGATTTGATGAGATTAACTATTATGGGATATGATGACATCCTAGGAATAGACTGGTTAGCTCGCTACCGATGCTCAGTTGAATTGTAAGACGAAAACGGTAAAACTGTGGTATTCCGGGAAAGGCAGGATGTAAGAGGTAGATTAGGCTCATATGCTCTTATTTCAAGGATTCGAGCTAGAAAGATGTTGAGTAAGGGAACTTAAGGATATTTGGCTTTCTTATAAATACTCCTAGTGATAAGGTGAGATTGGAAGACATGCCCATAGTAAAGGAGTATCCGGATATTTTTCCTGAGGAAATAGTGTCTTTGCTACCGGAAAGGGAGATAGCCTTTAAGATTGATATGACTCCGGGAGTAGCACATATCTCTAAGATGACCTATAGAATGGCTCCAGCTGAATTGAAAAGAATTAAAATTGCAATTACAGGACCTTCTAGAGCTAGACTATATTAAAGAGGGTGATTTCACCGTGGGGAGATCCGGTATTCTTTGTTAAAAGAAAGATGGGAGTTTAAGGTTGTGCATAGATTTACCGACGCTTGAATGATGTTACCATCAAGAATAAGTACCCTTTACCCATGAGTTATTTTGACCAATTGCAAGGGGCGGTAATGTTCTCAAAGTTGGATCTCAGGCAAGGTTGTTTACGAATTGAGGATTTTTGAAAATGATATACCTAAGACTGCCTTTAACTCGAGGTAGGACACTTTGAGTTTGCAGTGATGCCGTTTGGGTTGACTAATGGCACCTATAACTTTATGGATTTAATGCACAGAATTTTAAGCCTTATCTGACCATTTGTAGTAGTATTCTTTGACGATATACTGGTGTATTCTAAACTCTAGAGGATCATGAGAAACATTTGAGAGTTGTTTTACAAACCTTGAGTGAACATCAGTTGTATGCTAAGTTTAGCAAATGTGAATGTCTTAGTTGAAGGAAGTAACTTTCCTAAGTCATATAATCTCCAAGGACGGAATTAAGGTGGATCCGACCAAAGTTGAAGGCAATTTCTAAGTGGAAGCAACCGGAAAAACCTTACTGAAATTCGAAATTTCTTTGGGTTAGCAGGGTAATTATCGAAGGTTTATCAAAAATTTTTCTAAGATTGCGGGACCCATGACTGAGTTTGACTAAAGAAAAGTGAAAATTTATATGGAGCCCTAAAGTGTGAAGAAAGTTTTCAGGAGGTTAAAAGAAACGGCTTGACAAGGGCACCTGTATTAGGCTTTACCTATGGAAAAGATAGATTTGTTGGTTTATATCAGATACTGTCAAAAGAAGCGTTTGGGCATGTGTATTGATGGCAGAATGATAAGGTGATTGCATATGCCTCCAGGAAGTTAAAACCTCAGGAGAGAAATTATCCGAACTCACGATTTGGAGTTAGCAGCTGTAGTAATTTGCATTGAAGAAGTGGAGACATTACCTAGATGGGATGACATTTGAGGTTTTTACCGACCACAAGAGTCTTAAGTTTTTGTTTTCCCAAAAAGAGTTGAATTTGAGACAACGTAGATGGGTGAAATTTTTAGAGAATTATGATTGCAGCGATTAATTATCACCCAGGGAAATCTAATGTGGTACCTGATGCTTTAAGTCGTCAGTGCAAATGACAGAATTGATGATTAAAAAATTGCACTTGTTGGAAGAGGTTAGTGTTTGGAACTCTTGTCTTGAACCGAGAAAAGTAATTCGTTGGGAACATTGTCGTGAAATCTACTCTGTTGGATCGTATCAAGGAGGCACAAGAGAAGAATTCTGAAGTACAAAAGTGGTTTGGAAAAAATTAATAAGGGGGAAAAGTCGGATTTTAATTTGGGAATAAATGGTGTACTAAAGGTTCCGAAATCGCATAGTGGTGCCAAAGGAGGAAGATGCAAGAATGCTAAGAACCAAGTTGAAGTTTTAGTACTACTTACTATCCCTATACCGATAGACAGTATGAGAAGACAATTCAGACTCTTGAGAACATGTTGAGAACATGTATTTTAGATTTTGGAGAGAGTTGGAGTAAGTACTTGAACATTGGTGGAATTTGCTTATAATAATAGCATCCATTCATCCATTCAAATGGCTTCCGTATGAAGCTCTTTATGGCCGCGAAGTGTAGAACTCCGATTTGTTGGGATAAAATAGGTGAAAGGAAGATCTTAGACCCAACTGTAGTACCATGGATTGAAGAGACGCGAGAAAAAAGTGAAGTTAATACGCCAAAGGATTCCAGACAATCAGAGTCCGTCCAAAAGAGTTATGCAGACAATCGAAAAAAGGACTTAGAATTTGCGGCTGGAGATCGAGTTTTCGCCTTAAGATCACACCTCTGAAAGCGAGTTTGATGGCAAGAAAAGGAAAGAAGTTGCAAACCTAAATTTGTAGGATCTTATAAGATTCTCCAACGTGTGGGGAACGTGGCCTATAAGTTGGAAATGCCACCAAATTTATCTCGAATTCATAACGTTTTCCATGTGTCTATGCTCAAGAAATATCATCCAAACCCGACTCATGTACTGCAACCGAAAAATATTGAGATCGACGAGACACTGACTTATCAGGAGAGACCAGTGAAGCTTCTGGATTGTAAGGTGAAGGAACTGAGGAATAAGCGAATTCCTTTGGTAAAAGTCCTATGGAGGAATCACGGAATAGTGGAAGCAACTTGGGAAGTAGAGGAGGAAATTCGAAAGAAGTACCCAAACCTATTTCCAGATCAAGGTATGAATTTAATGGATGAAATTCTCTTAAGGGGGAGAGGATGTGAGGACACATATTTTATTTCTTAATTTAGTCATTTTTATAATTATTTGCCGTAGTATTAGTTAATTATATTTTAGTTGCATTGAATTTCTTTTAATTTTCGCTTTATCGCGCGCGGCGTCGAAAGCTTCTCGAAAGTCACACCGCGCGATTTATTAGAAATTTGAGGAATTAATACTAGACTCGTAAGTATGGGTAATTACAGTGTTAGAGGAATCACCTTGGAGGATTAGTGTATAAGTGTAAATAACAAGAGAAGAAAGTGGTAGTGCACAACACTATTGCAGACACTAGTGACTGTTGACTTTTTGGCAAAACTTCCTAGCTACTTTTCCCTCCAATCTTTCCTCACAAGCTTCACACTCAACTCACTCATCTCTCTCCTCTCTCTTGGCCGAAACTAGCAAGGGAAGAAGGGAAGCAAAACTCCATTTTTTTTTTGTTCCATTTCACTTGCAAATCATTATCCAACTTCATAGTTCGTTGGGATTTCATTCCATCCTTGGAGAAATGTGAAGACTTGTGGAGTTTTCTTGGTGAAAATTTGGTAGAAACACTCACTTCCTAACTAGGGTTCATAACTTGAAGAGGTAACCTTTTTTCACCTCTTAATATTTCAAATTTATAAGAAAGATGGATGGTTAGTTTCATGGGTTTTGAAACCCTAATCGCGTTTATAGGCTAGCGGACTTGAGGAACTTTATTTCTCGCTTTAAATTATAAGCTAGCGGTCTTGAGGTGGATTGTAGGTAACTGACTTGAGGCTTGATTGTTGTTGCTTATGTGATGAATGACATGTTGATGGTTAGAAAGTGGAAAGAAAGTTGGAAAAAAATTGGGAAAGGCAAGCTGGCCAAAATTCTATTCATGTTGTTTTGTTTTTGTTTCCAAATTTTGATGCTTGGTTGGCTGTTAAATTGATGGATATATGTTGTATTTATGTGTGCAGAAAGTATCTTTCAAAAATCATGTCGAATGGTCGAACGAAAACTTGAGTTTTGGGAAAAGTTTAGAATCTGGAAATTCGCTAGCAGGGTAACCGGACAGTGGTTTCTTTGTTTGAGCATAACTCTTTGTGCAAACGTTAAAATTGAGTGTCGTTTGCGGCATTCAGAGCTTTCAAACGGTGTAAGAATCCCCTACTAGTTCATTTTGAGTAAACCGTCGTGAATCGGCAAAATGGACTGTCCTGCTTTGTCTATTTTTCCAAATGAAACTGGGAAGCTGCATCTTGTGGCTCGATTTTGTCCCACTTATGAAAAGATTTTCTGAATGATGTCTTCTGATGAATTGTAGCATTTTGAACCTAGTTTCTAACGCCATAAACCATTCTCAATTTGGATTTGTTTTAGAGTTAGATATGGTTTGCTTTCGAAACTGCGACAAAGCTGGAAATTGGAAAATTTTCCCTTCCCTGTTGACCGAATGGCCGAGTCTGTTTTGGGATGTTAGATTTCAAAAATTTTAGTGTCATTTACCCATCAATTGCTCATTAAATGTTTCTGGAAATCTTGGTTTAAAAAAATGGAGTGAATTGGGGCTGATTTCGTTAGACAAAACTTTTGAAAAAGAAAGAGAGATAGGGTTGGCAGATTAGCTTTGAGAAATTTCACAAACTTTGGTCGTTTCGTTAACTGCCTTCCCGTGCTAGTTTTTTGCCTAAATTTTGATAGAGAGATAGTCCGCATAGGAAAGTTTAAGTGTACTAAATCTATACGTTCACTGAAATCTTAGAGAAAGCGCAGAGAGTCGCAAGCGCAAGACTGCAAGTTAGGGACTTCCATACTAAGAAAAGGAGCACTCCTAGTTACACTCCTGGACAAACAAGTAAGAGTGCCCCACCTCCCAAGATGGGAAGAGGTACGGGAGGAGTAAGGACTGTTGGAGCACCAAGAGGGGCTCTATCAAGGGGAGGCCATAACGGGCAAGGCCATACGAGAGGAGCACCTCCTAGTAGACAGGCCGTGGCTCCTCAAGTTGTTTGTGGCTATTGTGGTGCCCTAACCATACGGAGAATGAATGTTGGAGAAAGTCGGGAATGCGCTTGTACTGTGGTAGTGTCGAGCACCAGCTCTCAAGTTGTCCGAGTGCGCCGAAAATAGGAGGCAGTACTCAAAGGTCAGAGAAATCAACATCTAACAGTCTAGTGCTGGAGGGTGTAGACCTAAAGTACCTGCTAGGGTTTACGCATTGGACTATCAACAGATTCTCGATGCTACTGAGGTGGTTGAAGGTACGATCCCTATTTTTCACCATTTAGTTAAGGTTTTAATTGATCCTGGTGCAACACATTCTTTTGTAAACCCTAACTTTATGAGTGGAATAGATGTGAAACCAATTTAATTACCTTATGACTTGAAGATTAGAACGCCTACTGGGGATCAAAGTTTAATTGCTAACTTTGTGTATAGAGATAGTGAGATATGGGTTGGAGAGCGAAAATTACTGGCGATTTGATGAGTTTAGCTATTAAGGATATGATATCGTCTTAGGAATAGACTGGTTAGCTCGCTACCATATTCAGTTGAATTGTAAGACGAAAACGGTAGAACTGTGTATTCCGGGAAATGCAACCCTAAAATTGGATGTAAGGGGTAGACTAGACTTATCTGCTCTTATTTCAGGGATTCGAGCTTGAAAGATGTTGAGTAAGGGAGCTTAACGATATTTGGGCTTTTCTTATAAATACTCCTAGTGATAGGTGAGATTGGAAGACATGCCCATAGTAAAGGAGTATCCAGATGTTTTTCCTGAGGAAATTGTTGTCTTTGTTTCCAGAAAGAGAGATAGCCTTTAAGATTAATGTGACTCCGGGAATAGCACATATCTCTAAGATGACCTATATAATGGCTCCAACTGAATTGGAAAGAGTTAAAGTTGCAATTATAGGACCTTCTAGAGCGAGACTTTATTAAAGAGGGTGATTCACCGTGGGGAGCTCCGGTATTGTTTGTTAAAAAGAAAGATGGGAGTTTAGGGTTGTGCATAGACTACCGAGGCTTGAATGATGTTACCATCAAGAATAAGTACCCTTTACCCCACATTGATGAGTTATTTGACCAATTGCAAGGGCGGTAATGTTCTCAAAAGTTGGATCTCAGGCAAGGTTGCTACCAGTTGAGGATTTTGGAAAAAGATATACCTAAGACTGCCTTTAACTCGAGATAGGACACTTTGAGTTTGCAGTGATGCCGTTTGGGTTGATTAATACACCTGTAACTTTTATGGATTTAATGCGCAGAATCTTTAAGCCTTATCTGGACCAGTTTGTAGTGGTATTCATGACGATATACTGGTGTATTCTAAACTCTAAGGATCATGAGAAACATTTGAGAGTTGTTTTACAAACCTTGAGTGAACATCAGTTGTATGCTAAGTTTAGCAAATGTGAATTTTGGTTGAAGGAAGTAACTTTCCTAAGTCATATAATCTCCAAGGACGGAATTAAGGTGGATCCGACCCAAAGTTGAAGCAATTTCTAAGTGGAAGCATCCGGAAAACCCTACTGAAATTCGAAATTTCTTGGGTTAGCAGGGTATTATCGAAGGTTTATCAAAGATTTTTCTAAGATTGCGGGACCCATGACTGAGTTGACTAAGAAAAGTGAAAAATTATATGGAGCCCTAAGTGTGAAGAAAGTTTTCAGGAGTTAAAGAAACGCTTGACAAGGGCACTTGTATTAGCTTTACCTAATGGAAAAGATAGATTTGTGGTTTATACAGATATTTCAAAAGAAGGCCTGGGATGTGTATTGATGCAGAATGATAAGGTGATTGCATATGCCTCCAAGAAGTTAAAACCTCACGAGAGAAATTATCCAACTCACGATTTGTAGTTAGCAGCTGTAGTATTTGCATTGAAGAAGTGGAGACATTGTGAGGACTTGTAAAATCCCTTATATTTTTTTTAAAATTTCCTTTAATTTGGATTTATTACTTTTAAATAGCTTTACTACTCATTCACTTTCCCAATAGTTACAAGTAAACATAGAACTAAGGGTTTCCCCTTTACTTTCGTCGTTAAGGTAAACTAGGATTTTTACGTCTTTCGTAGTATGAGTAATCGGTGCGGAGTGTGTACTAAATTTGGTGATTAAGATTGAGTTTTAGATAAGAAAAAGTGTATGATTAGAAGTAATAATAATAAGTTACTGAATTTAAGTGAAAACCCTAGTACGTGCGAGTTAAGGAAAAACGGTTGGAACCGACGAGTGCGTTTGTTACCGAGTGAGTGCACCACTTGAACCACTACTTTATTACCTTAATAGCCTTGCTTTTATTTCAATTAATTAACTCTAAAATATCTCTTAAATTAGCCACAATTTTTTACCAAAAGAAATAAGAGAAAAGTCTAGAAAAAGCCAAGTGTCATGAAACCTATGGAAGTTGGGACTTTGACCAACTTGTTTTAACTTTCCTAAAAAAAAATTTGACCAAGATGTCTTCATTTTCTTCTTGTTTTGGCCGACCAAGATGCTCCATTTCTCCTTGTCTTGACCGAAATGGTGAGAGGAAAAACAAGGAAGAGCACTTCATACTACAACTTCAACCCTTGCTTGAATCTTCAAGATTCATCCTAAGCTTGCAATCCAAACCATAGAAAGTGACTCTAAGGAAGAAAGAAGACTTTTGGTGGAGAACGTTGGGGAGACAAGGAAGCTTATGGTTGCTCTTTTCATAGAGTTTAAGGTAATCATGTTTAGAAACCATCTCTTCACTTTTAACTTGCATTTTAGTAGATTTAATGCTTGTTTGTGGTAGATTCTATGGAAAATTTCATGGGTTGTGAGTTGGTGGAACTTTTCTAGCTTTGATTCATATTTTTCCAGTCATGAGATGGTTATATCTAGCTTTGTTATAGACTTGAGAGAGAGCTGATATGAAGATTTCTAGCTTTAATATGCCTTTTAGCTTCCAACTAACAATTTCCAGGTTTAGTAGAGAATTCTGCCCTGCTTATGACCAGCTTCTTTCGTCCATGTTAGAGGCCGAATTAGGCTTAGTTCAAAACATAAAAGTTGTAGAAAATGGTGTTATATAGATTCCTGTAAAATTTCAACTCAATCTGAGTACTGTAACATGGGAAATGACCGAAATACCCCTGACTGCCAAATGTTTTTTTCCACGGGCAGTTTGAGATTTCACATTTTTGGCTTTGTTTTTCACTTGATCAGTATCAAAACAGTCTTTAGCCAAAACATAAAAATTTTAGCCCTATGTTTTATATTTCCAACGCATCTAAAAACGCCTCAATCAGACTTTTGTAGCCTGAGTTATTGCCATTTGAATCCAGTGGTGACAACCAGCCTGACAATGAACTTCTGGTTCTGTAATTTGCCAATTTTACCTAGTCAACTGTGAACTGGGTTGAGTTGTCTTCATGAAAGTTGTAACCCTTTGTCTTAGCTTAGAACCGGTATAAAGTTACCCCAATCCGATAAACGTAGCTCCATTTGTGACCAAAATGCTATAAGATGTCAAATCTGCTGTTTAGCCTTTTGTCTTCAAAACTGATTTCCGGTTGTATTATTAGACTTGTGTTGTAATTAGATGATTTTGGAACCTAGTGAAAGGCTATTGTGGTAAGATTATTTGTGTGTGATTTTGGGGCTGAATTGAGGAAATAATGAAGCCATAAATGGCTGAAAAATAGGTAAACACAAAGGGCGTGCTGCCCAAATTTTCACTCGAGGGCTAGGTAGATATACTCGCGACTTGAGTAAGGATTTGAGGACGAATCTAACTCAAATTGTCTAGGTTATTCGAGTCCTCTTTTGTAGAGGTATATAAGCTAGAGTTCGGCCGAAACTTGTACCCTTGGAAAAATGAAAGTAACTTCGACTAATAGAAATACGTTTTCTTCATCACTTCGACTCAAATGGAGATTTCAAAGTTTTAAGAGCGAACATGTGTTTTACAAATATTTTACTCATGTCCTTTGATCTAAATGTACTCTTTTTTACTCCAAAAATCATCTTTATACATTGTACTAGTAGTTATTCGAATTTTCTTTGATTCACCTAAACTTTAGATAGTGGAACCGTAATATTTCTCTTGGTTATTCTTAGAGTTTGTCGGTAATTGAGGGTATTATCTGGAAGGAAAATTGGACGCTACTTTGCTTAAACGGGTAAGTGTTCTTTGTACGTTATGTTTCCAGTGATATTGTGGATTGTTGTGAATGTTTGATTATATGTTAAATGTTTTCAGTGATTGCTAAAAATGAATTTTACTAGGCGAGTGGTGTACTTTATCGCACTCGACCTAATGAATATGAAATTTTTAATGATTAAATCATTAAATGCTACTTGTGCATGAATATAAGCCTTTTGGCTGAACTGGGCCCTTGCCCTTCGTTGCCAATCGACTCGAGCTAGAAGCGGATTCGGTCGAGCGATTGGTGACCCTGAGATAATGTTTGGTATACTCGAGTATGACCACAAAGATTGGTGGAGACTGGCCAGAGAATTGGCTAGTGGGGGAAATGAAATGAATGAACGAATGGCAAGAACAATGGAGGGGTTTTCACTTGCAAATGTTTTTTTTTGAATGTTGGAGGAATAAGGAAAATGGTTGGCGAATGAATGAACGAATGGCTCGAGTGAGCATGTATCCTTTTATGAGTATGTTACCATTGCTTTCTATTGTAAATGTTTTCTGGATTATATGTTATTCAATGATTAATGTCCTTGTTTGAACTACTTGATTATGTGTATGGGAACCTCACTGGGCTTTTAGCTCATTTCGTTAGTTTTGTTTTCCTTACAGAGGATGCGAGCGAGGGCGTGAGACTGGTACAGACTAGCCTAGTCTAGTTCTTTTGAATTTTGCGATTGTACTCACGCTAGTGCTTGGTTAGGGTTGAATGTATTGAGAACTTAAAACTTTTGTTCTATTTGGATTGTATTACTGTTTGAGATAGAAATGCATGTATGTATACGTTCCAAGTTTGGGAACTGTTATTTCCCTTATTCTCGAGGTTATACCTTATTTTGTTTGAAGCGAATGAATGAGTCCCGGCGGGAGTTGGGCAGGCGGTCCGCTAAATCTTGGGTACGCCCTAGGGGGAGGTGGGGTCGTCATAGGTGGTATCAGAACCATTTCGCGTTGGTCTCTTGCGCGGGGTGAACTTGGCCCAAGTGGTATTATGGTCCCGATTACGTGAAAAGTATAAATGATTAGATACTCTTCTTGAAATGTAAGTTGTGAATCACGAATTTATAGGTATAAACTCTTATCTTGATACTTGGGGAAATTAGATAGGTATGTCGGGTAGGAATCTCAAATGTGGTGATTTACTCTTGGGACCGGCCGACTCGAGTTGTGAATTATCTTATTTCGGATTCTTGTACCCGAATGCTCAAAAGTTAAGGGCAACGTTAAGGACTTGAGATCTCCATTGCGGGGATAAGAACGGGCTAATGTTTTGCGAGAGCAAGTGCAAAGGGTCTAAGGATGGCTAGTTCGGATAGTAAGAAAAGTGATAGATCGGATGAAGGATATTTTAACCGAGTATGGGATGGCATGTTGTGTTTTCTTCTTGTTTTGCCCCTGTGTTGCCACTGTATGTATTTCGCTTGTGACATGTCGATGCTTACATGCATAGTCCTTGTTGCACTTGATTTTGTTCAACTTGATATGTATCTTTGTGAACTTAATGTGTTATAGATGTGCTAAGTATGTTTCCTTACTCTTGATTTTATGGTTTAAAAATTGTCTTTATCTTGCCGCTTTAGTCAATTTATTTTGTTTACGTATTATATTACTTTTTGGAAACAAAAAAGAAGAGAGAAAAGGGTATGGAGGGGAGACGTAATCGCGGACGTGGAGCTAGTCGTGGCCGTGGGGCTAGGCAAGCTCAAGAACCAAGAGGAGAAAGAGAACTGCAACTGAGCAAGATCGTGAACCGAGAGTTGAAACAGGGGACCAAGTGGCGACAGCGATACAATAGATGACTAATGTCTTAGCGCGATTGGTAGACCAACAAGGCCAAACGCCAGTGAATCAACCCCAGAATCCCGAGACAGGAGAGGATAGGGCCCTGGAGCGGTTTTCAAAAGTTTGTCCCTCCGAAATTCCTTGGAGGGCCTGATCCGGAGATAGCTGAGCAGTGGTTAGAGGCGATTATTAACATCTTCGGCAGCTTTGAACTACACGGAACAAAGACAGGTGAACTTTGCTGTATTTCAATTTGAAGGACCGACTCGAGCATGGTGGAATGTTATTAGGGCAAAGTAGGAGAGAGAACAGACTGCATGGACGTGGGTGAACTTTATAAGGGAGTTTAATGAGAAATATCTCCCACCTTTGGTCCAAGAAAGAGAGAGGATGAGTTTATTAGGTTGCGTCAGGGAACCAGAGTGTGGCCGAATATGAGACGCAGTTCACTAAACTATCTAAGTTTGCTTCCGAATTGGTGGTTACGGAGCGGAGAAGAGTGAGACAGTTTACACAAGGATTAAATTTGGAAATCTAGGAAGCTTTAGCAGCGGTTCAAGTTAATACGTTTACAGAAGCTCTTGAGAAAGCTCAAAGAATTGAGGATGGCGAAGGCACAGGTAAAAGCTTCCAAACACGAAAGAGAGGTACATCTAGTAGTATACATGAAGAATTGCTGAATTTGTGGTACTTACCTATATGGGGTTGACATTTGAAGTTTTTACCGACCACAAGAGTTTTAAGTATTTGTTTTCCCAAAAAGAGTTGAATATGAGACAACGTAGATGGGTGAAATTTTTAGACGATTATGATTGCACAATTAATTATCACCCAGGGAAAGCTAATGTGGTAGCGGATGCTTTAAGTCGTCAAGTGCAAATGGCAGAATTGATGATTAAGGAATTGCACTTGTTGGAAGAGGTTTGTGTTTGGAAACCCTCGTCTTGAACCGAGAAAAGTAATCGTTGGGAACATTGTCGTGAAATCTACTCTGTTGGATCGTATCAAGGAGGCACAAGAGAAAGATTCTGAAGTGCAAAAGTGGTTGGAAAAATTAATAAGGGGGAAAAGTCGGATTTTAATTTGGGAATAAATGGTGTACTAAGGTTTCGAAATCGCATAGTGGTGCCAAAGGAGGAAGATGCAAGAAATGCTAGGAACCAAGTTGAGTTTTAGTACTACTTACTATCCCCATACCGATGGACAGTCTTAGAGGACAATTCAGACTCGTGAGGACATGTTAAGAACATGTATTTTGGATTTTGGAGAGAGTTGGAGTAAGTACTTGACATTGGTGGAATTTGCTTTATAATAATAGCTTCCATTCATTCATTCAAATGTCTCCATATGAAGCTCTTTATGGCCGAAAGTGTAGATCTCCGATTTGATGAGATGAAGTAGGTGAAAGAAAGATCTTAGACCCAACTGCAGTACCATGGATTGAAGAGGCGCGAGAAAAGATGAAGTTAATACGCCAAAGGATTCAGACAGCTCAGAGCCGTCAAAAGAGTTATGCAGACAATCGAAGAAAGGATTTAGAATTTGCGGCTGGAGATCGAGTTTTCCTTAAGATCACACCTCTGAAAGCTAGTCTGATGGCAGGAAAAGGAAAGAAGTTGTAACCTAGATTTGTAGGACCTTATAAGATTCTCCAATGTGTGGGGAACGTGGCCTATAAGTTGGAAATGCCACCAAGTTTATCTCGAATTCATAACGTTTTCCATGTGTCTATACTCAAGAAATATCATCCAGACCCGTCTCATGTACAACAACCGGAAAATATTGAGATCGACAAGGCACTGACTTATCAGGAGAGACCAGTGAAGCTTCTAGATTGTAAGGTGAAGGAACTGAGCAATAAGCGAATCCCTTTGGTAAAAGTCCTATGGAGGAATCACGGAGTAGAGGAAGCAACTTGGGAAGTAGAGGAGAAAATTCGAAAGAAATACCCAAACCTATTTCCAGATCAAGGTATGAATTTTGTGGACGAAATTCTCTTAAGGGGGAGAGAATGTGAGGACTCATATTTATTTCTTAATTTAGTCATTTTTATAATTATTTTCCCTAGTGTTAGTTAATTATATTTTAGTTGCATGAATTTCTTTTAATTTTCGCTTTATCGCGCGCGCGTCGAAAGTTTCTTGAAAGTCACACCGCACGATTTATTAGAGATTTGAGGAATTAATATTAGACTCGTAAGTATGGGTAATTACAGTGTTAGAGGAATCACCTTGGAGGATTAGTGTACAAGTGTAAATAACAAGAGAGAAAGTGGTAGTGCACGACACTATTGGAGACACTAGTGAGAGTTGACTTTTTGGCAAAACTTCCTAGCTACTTTTCCCTCCAATCTTTCCTCACAAGCTTCACACTCAACTCACTCATCTCTCTCTCCTCTCTCGCGGCCGAAACTAGCAAGGGAAGAAGGGAAGAAAAACTCCATTTCTTTTGGTTCCATTTCACTTGCAAATCATCATCCAACTTCATAGTTTCTTGGGATTTCATTCCATCTTGGAGAAATGTGAAGACTTGTAGAGTTTTCTTGGTGAAAATTTGGTAGAAATACTCACTTCCAACTAGGGTTCATAACTTGAAGAGGTAACCTTTCTTCACCTCTTAATCTTTCAAATTATAAGAAGATGGATGGTTAGTTTCATGGGTTTGAAACCCTAATCGCGTTTATAGGCTAGCGGACTTGAGGAACTTTATTTCTCGCTTTAAATTGTAAGCTAGCGGTCTTGAGGTGGATTGTAGGTAGCTGACTTGAGGCTTGATTTTTGTTGCTTATGTGATGAATGAGATGTTTATGGTTAGAAAGTGGAAAGAAAGTTGGAAAAAAAATTGGGAAAGGCAAGCTGGCCGAAATTCTGTTCATGTTGTTTTGTTTTTATTTCCAAATTTTGATGCTTGGTTGGCTGTTAAATTGATGGATATATGTTGTATTATGTGTGTAGAAAGTATATTTCAAAAATCATGTCGAATGGTTCGCACGAACTTGAGTTTTGGAAAAGTTTGGAATCTGGAAATTCGCTAGCAGGGTAACCGGACAGTGGTTCTTTGTCTGAGCATAACTCTTTGTGCAAATGTTGAAATTGAGTGCCGTTTGCGGCATTCAAAACTAGACATTCAGAGCTTTCAAACGGTGTAAGAATCCCCTGCTAGTTAAATTTGAGAAACCATGGTGAATCGGCAAAATGGACTGTCCTGCTTTGTCTATTTTTCCGAATGAAACTGGGAAGCTGCATCTTGTGGCTCGATTTTGTCCCACTTATGAAACGATTCTCAGAACGATGTTTTCTGATGAATTGTAGAATTTTGAACCTATTTTCTAAATCCATAAATTTTCTCAATTTGGATTTGTATAGAGTTAGATATGGTTTGATTTCGACACTGCGACAAAGCTGCAAACTGGAAAATTTTCCCTTCCCTGTTGACCGAATGGCCGAGTCTGTTTTGGGATGTTATATTTCAAACATTTTAGTGTCATTTACCCATCAATTGCTCATTAAATGTTTCTGGAAGCTTGGTTTAAAAAATGGAGCGAATTGGGGCTGATTTCGTTGGACAAAACTTTTGAAAAAGAAAGAGAGATAGGGTTGGCAGATTAGCTTTGAGAAATTTCACAAACTTTGGTCGTTTCGTTAGCTGCCTTCCCATGCGAGTTTTTGCCTAAATTTTGATAGAGAGGTAGTCCGTATAGGGAAGTTTAAGTGTACCAAATTTGACGTAATTTCAATATCATTTCGATACCCAAATGATGCCCCATAAATTGCGCTTCAAAACTGGAAATTCACTGATCAGGTCGTGAAAATCACCCGACTTCAAACTGTTATATTTTGTTGCTCAAAACTCCAAATTTAGTTCTGCTTGTTGTGTTTGAAACTTTATTTGGGATCCTTGTTGTGTTATAAATTTCAGAGACTGATTCACTTTCTATGAATTTCACCGAATTTCCAAACATCGCTAAAAACCAAGACTGGTTCTGTCTTGTCTTCATGAATCCATAACTTTGAGCTGAAATTTGAATGCTTTCTGCTTGGAATCTTGTAAAAGTGTTTTCTGGGAACTTTTAGTACTTTGGATCTAGTTTCCAACAGTATAAAGTTTTCTATTTTTGGACATACCAAACTCAAGATCTAATTTTTCAAGTTCTGTCGCACAAAGCTGAAAATTTCTGATTCATTAGGAAATGAACAATTTGAAAACTTTTCACTTCCTTTCGATATTGATCGACCGTTTTAAACCCGATTTCATGGAGGGTACAAGTTTTCCTTGTGATTTTAAACTCTTACTTTTGAATTTTGAATTTCAATAGAGTAAAGCTCTCTTGTGGCATTGTTCTACGTTTAAACGAATGCACTTTCTTTCTTGTGTGATAAGTTGTCGTGAGTTTACGTGAGTGATGTATGGTCCCTATTTCTTCAGGTGCTCAAGCGAGTCTTGAAGAGAATCTTGGAGGGGACAACTAAAAACTTTACTTATTCGATTACTTTTGAATTGGTGAGTGTCAAGTGCATGAATTGTTGTGTTTACTTGATTAACCTTACTTGTATACGTGAACATGACTTGTCGAGTCGAGTGTGTACTTTATCGCACTCGTTCTCTTTTACGTGAATTATAATTGAAGTGTGTGAAGTGAATTGTTAAGTGAATTACGTGAAGTGTTGCAATTGTAAATTACACTTGTGTTGACTATGTCGATTGGAGTGAATCTCATCGACTTATACGTGTAATCGTGGGGGACGCCCAAACTCATCGGCCGACCTTACGACTCGAGCCGGCATGGGCTTGGTCGAGAAGTTTGGTGAGCCATGAGAAAATCATAAGCTTGATCTATTTGAGAGATCTAACTTGGCATACTCGAGTAGTATCGCCTTTTCTAATTTGATGTGCGGGCCCGGAGTAGGGGAGTACCGGTGAATGGGAGTGTGAAGTAAGTGGAGTCTACGGATTTAATACCTACCCGGTTGACGGAGTGTCATCACGTGGAGGTATTGGATCGAGTTTCGGCAAAACGAGTGGAATCTAGTTCCTGAGAGCTCCTGTATCCTTATTAATCGTGTTTTATTATTAATTGTGAATTACATGAACTTTCTAGCTTTAATTCTTGTACAAATGTTATTGTTATTTGAACTATGTGTTCGCATGTTTTTCCTTGGCTTCACTGAGCATTCGCTCACCCCATTAGTTTGTTTTCCTTAACAGGAGATCGAAATGGAAAGATTTTGGAGAAGCTGACCTGATTACTTTTGATTAGAATTTTTAGATATAATTGATGAGTCGACTTCTAGTGGTTGTATTTTGGAAGAAAGTTGATGTACCTTTGGAAACTTCATGATGTAGGATTTGAATATTTATGTAAGGAAGTGACTTTTCTTTATTTTGGCTTTTATTATTGGTGGTGTATCGTTAAGTTTAAATTTGACTTGAATCGAGTCCTGGCAAGAGTTAGGCAGGCGTTCCGCGGATACCTTTGGGTTCGCCCTAGGGAGAAGTGGGGGCGTCACAGCTGGTATCAGAGCGCTAGGTTTAGAGGTCTATTTGGGAGACGTCTTAGAGACTTTACTCTTGAAAATAGGAATTGAAATAATTTAGTTATACCATAAGTGATGTTTGAGCGATTTAGTGACTTTAAATTTCTAACCTAGAATTTGTGGTTGTTTTATAGAGATGGAGAACGGTAATGGAAGTCACGCTGCCAATGGTAATGGATATGCTAACGGCCACGTGGAGTATCTTAGGCCTTTCTACTATTGAGCACTTGGTGGAGGAACTCGCGTTCAATTCTCGCCTTCCTCTAGATTTTCCCCTTGTCCCTGTAGGGAGACGCATGCTTATCCTAATGACCTGGTACTGTCCATTGACAATGAGCGTCGACAGTTGGTAGCTACTAATAAGGTCTTACTCCAGGAGATCGAGGAGCTGAATATTATGGTGGATGTCCATGGAGCTAGGATTTTGGAGCTCGAGGGGACAGTAGTAGACGAGCTGGCTAGGGCTGAGGTCGCTCGTGATGAGTTTCAGAGGACTAGGGCTTGATTCGCTAGGGTAGTCGAGGAGATCCGGGATCGGGTCGCTGGGATTCTAGCTGACACCACCATGTTGATAAAGGAGGTGATGGACGCTGTTGGGAGCCGGTTTCTGAGGGCACTCCTGAGGAGGAGTTATTTGAGGACGACCTAGAGGAGAAGGTCCCGCCTGACAGTCCTGCTGAGGATTAGGTTTGAAGTGATGAATCTTTTGACTTTTGTAGTTAGGATTAGTTGGGGTAGTGCTAGTTCAAAGACCATTGTATTTTGCTTAACTGTGTGGCCTATCTTTTGAAACACTTGAATCTACTTTTGACGTGCATGACTAAATGTACTTTTGTTGCACCTGTGTGCTATATTTTTGTAAATGTCTCGTGACTTGCTAAATGTAGAAACTTTGAAATGTTAATATATGGCAATTATTGTTATTTCCAATGTTTTTCATGTTGACTTTTATTTTAAATATTTTCTCGCGTAATTATTTTATTTCTTTCATTTAGACATAACTAGGATCATGGATGGCTGAAGGAGTGGTAGAGGTCGAGGGCGTGGGGTTAGGCAACCCCAAGCTCAAGGGGATGATCAAGGGTCGGCAACTAGACCGAGCCAAGAGCAAGTGAACGAGGGGGATAATCAAGTGGCTACTGCCATTAACCGAATAACTGATATTTTAGAGCGATTAGCAGAGCGACAGGGTCCAGAACCTGTTAATGAACCTGGGGCTCAGGATAGAGGAGAGGATAAATTTTTGGAGAGCTTTTTGAAATTTGCTCCGCCTAAATTTATTGGAGGATCTGACCCCGAGTTTGTGGAGAACTGGTTGGAGAGAATGACCAACATATTTTCCGCCCTAAACTATACTGAGGAGAGACGGGTGACATTTGCTGCCTTTTAATTTGAAGGTGTAACACGTGTTTGGTGGGACGTGATAAGGGGAAAATGGGAAAAGGCACAAACCCCTTGGATTTGGAAAAATTTTGTAAGAGAATTTAATGAGAAATTTCTCCCGCCCCTGATTCAAGAGAAACGGGAGGACGAATTCAGAAAATTGAGACACGGAGTTTCTAGCGTAGCTGAATATGAAGGGAAATTTAACAAGTTTTCTAAGTACGCTCCGGAATTGGTGGCTAATGAAGGAAAAAGGATAAGACGCTTTGTACAAGGACTTAATATGGAGATTCAAGAGGGGTTGGCGGCAACCCAAATCTCTACGTTCACTGAAATCTTAGAGAAAGCGCAGAGAGTCGAAAGCGCAAGGTTGCAAGTTAGGGATTTCCATACCAAGAAAAGGAGCACTCCTAGTTACATTCCTGGACAAACAAGTAAGAGTACCCCACCTCCCAAGATGGGAAGAGGTACGGGAGGTGTAAGGACTGCTGGAGCACCAAAAGGGGTTTTATCAAGGGGAGGCCGTAACGGGCAAGGCCATGCAAGAGGAGCACCTCCTAGTAGACAGGCCGTGGCTCCTCAAGTTGTTTGTGACTATTGTGGCAAGCCCAACCACACGGAGAATGAATGTTGGAAAAAGTCGGGAAAGTGCTTGTACTGTGGTAGTGCCGAGCACCAACTCTCAAGTTGTCCGAGTGCGCTGAAGATAGGAGACAGTACTCAAAGGCCAGAGAAGTTAACATCTAAACAGTCTAGTGCTGGAAGGAGTCGACCTAAAGTGCCTGCCAGGGTTTACGCATTGGACTATCAACAGATTTCCAACTCTACTGAGGTGGTTGAAGGTACGATCCCTATTTTTCACCGTTTAGCTAAGGTTTTAATTGACCCTGGCGCAACACGTTCTTTTGTAAACCCTAACTTTATGAGTGGAATAGATGTGAAACCAATTACATTACCTTATATCATGGAGGTTAGAATGCCTACTGGGAATCAAAGTTTAAGTGCTAAATTGGTATATAGAAATTGTGAGATATGGGTTGGAGAGCGAAAATTACTGGGCCGATTTGATGAGTTTAGCTATTAAGGGATATGATGTCATCCTAGGAATGGATTGGTTAGCTCGCTACCATGCTCAGTTGAATTGTAAGATGAAAATGGTAGAGCTGTGTATTCCGGGAGAGGCAACCCTAAAATTGGATGTAAGGGGTAGACTAACCTCATCTGCTCTTATTTCAGAGATTCGAGTTAGAAAGATATTGAGTAAGGGAGCTCAAGGATATTTGGCTTTTCTTATAAATACTCCTAGTGATAAGGTGAGATTGGAAGACATGCCCACAGTAAAGGAGTATCCGGATGTTTTTTCTGAGGAACTAGAGTCTTTACCTCCGGAAAGGGAGATAGCCTTTAAGATTGATGTGATTCCGGGAGTAGCACATATCTCTAAGACGCCCTATAGAATGGGTCCAACTGAATTGAAAGAATTAAAGTTGCAATTACAGGACCTTCTAGAGCGAGACTTTATTAAAAAGAGTGATTCACCGTGGGGAGTTCCGGTATTGTTTGTTAAAAAGAAAGATGGGAGTTTAACCTTGTGCATAGACTACCGAGACTTGAACGACGTTACCATCAAGAATAAGTACCCTTTACCCCACATTGATAAGTTATTTGACCAATTGCAAGGGGTGGTAGTGTTCTCAAAGTTGGATTTCAGGCAGGGTTATTACCAATTGAAGATTTTGGAAAAAGATATACTTAAGACTGCCTTTAACTCGAGATACGGACACTTTGAATTTGCAGTAATGCCGTTTGGGTTGACTATTGCACCTGCAACTTTTATTGATTTAATGCACAGAATCTTTAAGTCTTATCTGGACCAGTTTGTAGTGGTATTCATTGACGATATACTGGTGTATTCTAAAACTCTAGAGGATCATGAGAAACATTTGAGAGTTGTTTTACAAATCTTGAGGGAATATCAGTTGTATGCTAAGTTTAGCACATGTGAATTCTGGTAGAAAGAAGTAACTTTCCTAGGTCATATAATCTCCAAGGACGGAATTAAGGTGGATCCGACCAAAGTTGAAGCAGTTTCGAAGTGGAAACAACCGGAAAATTCGACTGAAATTCAAAATTTCTTAGGGTTAGCAGGGTATTATCGGAGGTTTATCAAAGATTTTTCTAAGATTGCGGGACCCGTGACTGAGTTGACTAAGAAAAGTGAGAAATTTATATGGAGCCCTAAGTGTGAAGAAAGTTTTCAGAAGTTAAAAAAACGCTTGACAAGGGCACCTATATTAGTTTTACCTAATGGAAATGATAGTTTTGCGGTTTATACAGATGTTTCAAAAGAAAGCTTGGGATGTGTATTGATGCAGAATGATAAGGTGATTGCATATGCCTCTAGGAAGTTAAAACCTCACGAGAGAAATTATCCAACTCACGATTTGGAGTTAGCAGCTGTAGTATTTGCATTGAAGAAGCGGAGACATTACCTATATGGGTGACGTTTGAGGGTTTTACCTACTACAAGAGACTTAAGTATTTGTTTTCCCAAAATGAGTTGAATTTGAGACAACATAGATGGGTGGAATTTTTGGAGAATTACGATTGCACGATTAATTATCACCCAAGAAAACCTAATGTGGTAGCTGATGTTTTAAGTCGTCAAGTGCAAGTGGCAGGATTGATGATTAAGGAATTGCACTTGTTGGAAGAGGTTAGTGTTTGGAACCCTCGTCTTGAACCGAGAAAAGTAATCCTTAGCAACATGGTCGTGAAATCTACTCTATTGGATCGTATCAAGGAGGCACAAGAGAAGGATTCTGAAGTGCAAAAGTGGTTGGAGAAAGTTAATAAGAGGGAAAAGTCAGATTTAATGTGGGAATAAATGGTGTACTAAGGTTTCGAAATCGCATAGTGGTGCCAAAGGAGGAAGATGCAAGAAATGCTAGGAATCAAGTTGACTTTTAGTACTACTTACCATCCCCAGACTGATGGACAGTCTGAGAGGACAATTCAGACTCTTGAGGACATGTTGAGAACATGTATTTTAGATTTTGGAGAGAGTTGGAGTAAGTACTTGACATTGGTGGAGTTTGCTTATAATAATAGCTTCCATTCATCCATTCAAATGGCTCCATATGAAGCTCTTTATGGTTGGAAGTGTAGGTCTCCGATTTGTTGGGATGAAATAGGTGAAAGGAAGATCTTAGACCCAACTGCAGTACCATGGATTGAAGAGGAACAAGAAAAGGTGAAATTAATACGCCAAAGGATTCAGACAGCTCAGAGCCGTCAAAAGAGTTATGCAGACAATCGAAGAAAGGACTTAGAATTTGCGGCTGGAGATCGAGTTTTCCTTAAGATCACACCTCTGAAAGCGAGTCTGATGGCAGGAAAAGGAAAGAAGTTGTAACCTAGATTTGTAGGACCTTATAAGATTCTCCAACGTGTGGGGAACGTGGCCTATAAGTTGGAACTGCCACCAACTTTATCTCGAATTCATAACGTTTTTCATGTGTCTATACTCAAGAAATATCATCCAAACCCGTCTCATGTACTGCAACCGGAAAATATTGAGATCGGCGAGGCACTGACTTATCAGGAGAGACCAGTGAAGCTTTTGGATCGTAAGGTGAAGGAACTGAGGAATAAGCGAATCCTTTTGGTAAAAGTCCTATGGAGGAATCACAGAGTAAAGGAAGCAACTTGGGAAGTAGAGAAGGAAATTCGAAAGAAGTACCCAAACCTATTTCCAGATCAAGGTATGAATTTCGTAGACGAAATTCTCTTAAGGGGGAGAGGATGTAAGGACTCATATTTTATTTCTTAATTTAGTCATTTTTATAATTATTTTCCCTAATGTTAGTTAATTATATTTTAGTTGCATGAATTTCTTTTAATTTTCGCTTTATCGCGCGCGCGTCGAACGTTTCTTGAAAGTCACACCGCACGATTTATTAGAGATTTGAGAAATTAATACTAGACTCGTAAGTATGGGTAATTACAGTGTTAGAGGAATCACCTTGGTGGATTAATGTATAAGGGTAAATAACAAGAGAGAAAGTGGTAGTGCACGACACTATTGGAGACACTAGTGAGAGTTGACTTTTTGGCAGAACTTCCTAGCTACTTTTCCCTCCAATCTTTCCTCACAAGCTTCACACTCAACTCACTCATCTCTCTCTCCTCTCTCTCGGCCGAAACTAGCAAGGGAAGAAGGGAAGAAAAACTCCATTTCTTTTGGTTCCATTTCACTTGCAATCATCATCCAACTTCATAGTTCCTTGGGATTTCATTCCATCGTGGAGAAAGGTGAAGACTTGTGGAGTTTTCTTGGTGAAAATTTGGTAGAAACACTCACTTCCAACTAGGGTTCATAACTTGAAGAGGTAACCTTTCTTCACCTCTTAATCTTTCAAATTATAAGAAGATGGATGGTTAGTTTGATGGGTTTGAAACCCTAATCGTGTTTATAGGCTAGCGGACTTGAGGAACTTTTTCTCGCTTTAAATTGTAAGCTAGCGGTCTTGAGGTGGATTGTAGGTAACTGACTTGAGGCTTGATTGTTGTTGCTTATGTGATGAATGAGATGTTTATGGTTAGAAAGTGGAAAGAAAGTTGGGAAAAAAATTGGGAAAGACAAGCTGGCCGAAATTCTGTTCATGTTGTTCATTTTTTATTTCAAAATTTTGATGCTTGATTGGCTGTTAAATTGATGGATATATGTTTTATTATGTGTATAGAAAGTGTCTTTCAAAAATCATGTCGAATGGTTGCACGAAACTTGAGTTTTGGAAAAGTTTGGAATCTGGAAATTCGCGCTAGTAGGGTAACCGGACAGTGGTTCTTTGTCTGAGCATAACTCTTTGTGCAAACATCAAAATTGAGTGCTGTTTGTGGCATTCAAAACTAGACATTAGAGCTTTCAAATGGTGTAAGAATCCCCTGCTAGTTCGTTTTGAGCAAACCGTGGTGAATCGGCAAAGTGGACTGTCCTGTTTTGTCTATTTGTCCGAATGAAACTAGGAAGCTGCATTTTGTGGCTCCATTTTGTCCCACTTGTAAAACGATTTTCAACATGATGTCTTCTGATGAATTGTAGAATTTTGAACCTAGTTTCTAACGCCATAAACCATTCTGAATTTGGATTTGTATAGAGTTAGATATGGTTTGATTTCGAAACCGTGACAAAGCTGGAAACTGGAAAATTTTCCCTTCCCTGTTGACCGAATGGCCAAGTCTGTTTTGGGATGTTATATTTCGAACATTTTAGTGTCATTTACCCATCAATTGGTCATTAAATTTTCTGAAATGGAGTGAATTGGGGTTGATTTCGTTGGACAAAACTTTTGAAAAAGAAAGAGAGATAGGGTTGGCAGATTAGCTTTGAGAAATTTCACAAACTTTAGTCATTTCGTTAACTGCCTTCCCGTGCGATTTTTTGTCTAAATTTTGATAGAGAGGTATTCCGCATAGGAAGTTTAAGTGTACCAAAATTTGGCGTAATTTCAATATCATTTCGATACCTAAATGATGCCCCAAAGATTGCTCTTCAAAATTGGAAATTCACTGATCAAGTCGTGAAAATCAACCGACTTCAAACTGTTATATCTTGTTGCTCAAAACTCCGAATTTAGTTCTGCTTTTTGTGCTTGAAACTTTATTTGGGATTCTTACTGTGTTATAAATTTTAGAGGCTGATTCACTTCCTATGAATTTTTCCGAATTTCCAAACATCGCTGAAAACCAAGACTGGTTCTGTCTTGTCTTCATGAATCCATAACTTTGAGCGGAAATTTGAATGCTTTCTGGTTGGAATCTTGGAAAAGTGTTTTCTGGGAACTTTTAGTACTTTGGATCTAGTTTGCAACGGTATAAAGTTTTTATTTTTAGACATACCAAACTCAAGATCTAATTTTCCAAGTTTTGTTGCGCAAAGCTTAAAAGTTCTGATTCTTTAGGAAATGAACTTTTGAGAACTTTTCACTTCCTTTCGATTTTGATAGACCGTTTTAAACCCGATTTCATGGAGGGTACAAGTTTTCCTTGTGACTTTAAACCCTTACTTTTGAATCTTGAATTTCAATAAAGTAAAGCTCTCTTGTGGCATTGTTCTACGTTTAAACAAATGCACTTTCTTCCTTGTGTGATAAGTGGTCATGAGTTTACGTGAGTGATGTATGGTCCCTATTTCTTCAGGTGCTCAAGAGAGTCTTGAAGAGAATTTTGGAGGGGACAACTAAAGACTTTACTCGTTCGATTACTTTTGAATTGGTGAGTGTCAAGTGCATGAATTGTTGTGTTTACTTGATTAACCTTACTTGTATACGTGAACATGACTTGTCGAGTCGAGTGTGTACTTTATCGCACTCGTTCTCTTTTACGTGAATTATAATTGAAGTGTGTGAAGTGAATTGTTAAGTGAATTACGTGAAGTGTTGCAATTGTAAATTACACTTGTGTTGACTATGTCGATTGGAAGTGAATCTCATCGACTTATACGTGTAATCGTGGGGGACGCCCAAACTCATCGGCCGACCTTGCGACTCGAGCCGGCATGGGCTTGGTCGAGAAGTTTGGTGAGCCATGAGAAAATCATAAGATTGATCTATTTGAGAGATCTAGTTTGGCATACTCAAATAGTATCGCCTTTTCTAATTTAATGTGCGGGCTCGGAGCAGGGGGAGTACCGGTGAATGGGAGTATGAAGTAAGTGGAGTCTACGGACTTAATACCTACCCGGTTGACGGAGTGTCATCACGTGGAGGTATTGGATCGAGTCTCGGCAAAGCAAGTGGAATCTAGCTCTTGAGAGCTCCTGTATCCTTATTAATCGTGTTTTATTATTAATTGTGAATTACTTGAACTTTCTAACTTTAATTCTTGTACAAATGTTATTGTTACTTGAACTATGTGTTCGCATGTTTTTCCTTGGCTTCATTGAGCATTCGCTCACCCCATTAGTTTGTTTTCCTTAACAGGAGACCGAAATGGAAAGATTTTGGAGAAGCCGACCTGATTACTTTTGATTAGAATTTTTGGATATAATTGATTTGTCGACTTCTAATGGTTGTATTTTGGGAAAAGTTGATGTAGCTTTGGAAACTTCATGATGTAGGATTTGAATATTTATGTAAGGAAGTGACTTTTTTTTTATTTTGGCTTTTATTATTGGTGGTGTATCGTTAAGTTTAAATTTGACTTGAATCGAGTCCTGGCGAGAGTTAGGCAGGCATTCCGCGGATACTCTTAGATTTGTCCTAGGGAGAAGTGGGGGCGTCACAAAGCCCTAGAGGAACAAATGGTTTCAGCATGATATCAGGTCTCAAGATTATCATTTATCTAGCAGTCGTGTGAAACTAGTTTTACCTTGGGTTTGGAGTTGTGGGAAATTAGTTTTATCATAGCAATTGGGTGAAACTAGTTCGATCGTAGTATGTAATCAGCTCTCACAAACTAGCGTTTATCTTAGCAATTGTGTGGAACTAGTTTTGTTGTGGGTTTATCTTAGTAATTGTGTAAATTAGTTTTATCTTGCTGTATGCAACAAGAAACTTCTTTATGTAAGCAAGCTAAATAGAAGCTTGGGTTAGGGTAAACGTAAACCTGAGTTGCACTTTCAACAGTTCTTCTCGGTGTCTTGAATCCAGTAACCTATTATTAATAAGTTATTATCACCTGGCCTATTGAATGAATGAATGAGGAGTGTTTTTGCTTTTTGTTAGTTATTTAAGGGGTCATTAAATATATTATATATAAGACTTTTGTGTTGCTTAAACAACTGCTGTAGTCTTGTGGTGTACTTTTTAATTGCATGGGGCTGGATTATAAACATTTTTTGGAGTTGTCAATCTGCCTTTAAGCTCATTTTCCACGCTTACTGATTGTTTCTTTGCCATGTGATGTACACTACACATGTGATCAATTCTTATGATTGTGCAGATTGTAGAATGTAGGAGGGTTCTAAAATGGACATATGCTTATGGCTGTTACCTGCCTGAGCATGAGCACACACGGAGATAGTTTTGTGAGTTCTTACGAGGTACTTTTGCCTCTTGATACATGTGGATCTTGGTTGCATTCTTTTGTATTTTACATTTGTCGCTTTATATATTCGGCTTGTTTTCTCCAGGGGAGGCAGAGGCTTTTCTAGTGATGCTTGATCAATGTGCAGAAAAGGTATAGAATTACCTCCAGGCAGAAGGCCCTTCAAAGGATTTCGATGATTTTCATACAAAGTTAGCTGGTCTGACTAGGTAATTTAGCTCAAACTATTTTTTAAGTCCAGCATATGATCTACTATAGCTTTTTCTGATTTGTGACCCTTGTCAAAGTAAATTTCTGCAATCTATGTGGACCTCTATGCTTTTGAAAATGACGCAGTCCTTTGCCTATTGGATTGTTTCAGCAAAGAGGTTATCTAACTTTTGGTAATTCCTGCGGAGATGTTGCTTGCTGTGTCCTTCTCGATGTACATTCCCCCCCCCCCCCCCCACCAAAAAAAAAGGAATTAATAACTGAATTATAATATAAAAATTGAAAATAAATTTTAGAAAGTGATATTTGGCTGGAAAGATTTTGACATGCTAATTTTTATAGGGATAATTGTAGAAACCTCCCCTGAGGTTTCTAATAACTTCACTTGGATCCCCTAAGGTTTCAAAAATAATACCTACTTCCCTTACCCATTTAAAATGACAATACTAACCTTAGTATTTTTAATAAAACTCTCTTGTTACCATGTCTATGCAACGGATGGATTTTATAATTTTTTGTACGTTTTTCACTCTTATTCATTTCTCTTATATTTCATTAGAAGTATAGAAGAGCTATCAATATTATCCCTAATATCTATCCAAATTAAATATTACACTAGTAATATATTTTGATAACTTTTAATATCATCCAATTTTTTTGTAACTCTTTTTTTGGTATCGAAATCAAGGATAAGTCAACAATGATTAAAAACAAATATGCCAAAATCACTACTAAATTATGATAGTTCCATCAACAAATTAGTCCATAAACTTTTATTTAAAAAAAAGTCCATAAACTTTAAAAGAAACAAATTAGCACTTTTTTCTCTATCTTAAAATGAATTTATATTCCCAATAAAGCACTATGAAAAATACCCTATTATAGCAAAAGATTTATTGCTATAATTGATTATCAAATAACAAATATTGGCATGAAAAGATTGACACTCTTTTTGTTTAGAAGAACAAATTGAACTTTGTAAGATAATGATATTTTAGGGTATTCATTAAATTTTTACTCTATTTTAAAGTTTGATTACCAAAGTGTCCAATCAACGGAGGTAAGTGTAATTTTTAAAATATCAAGGGAACTAAGTGAAATAGTAAGAAACCTCAAGGAGGATTCTGAAATTGTCCCTTTTTTATATTTGATCAGTTGTAATGTGAAATACTGCAAGTTGACCATGCAACAGAGTCCAGAGCAACATCTTAATTGCAATAACTCTTATAAAAATTGACGCAAGTTGTTGCATAAATATGAGCTGATAGTTAAATGGCTCCTGCTCTCTACTTTCGCAAGTTTGTTTAATTACTCCTTTATAATGGCCTTATGGTTCTCATCCTTTTTGTCCCTTTATTAGTTGTCCAACTATGGGATATAGAAGAACACCATTCTGTTTGAAGTTTTTGTTTTGCAATTTTTATTTCCCCTTCTGATTATTGAGATTGTTTTGCTCCTAAAGTAACTCCAGCCAATCTTTTTCCCCCTTATACTTAGTCAAGAAAGAAGTATGATCTTCTGTGTTGTCACATTTTTGTAGCTGATAAACCTTTTGCATTCTAATTGATATGTGTTTTGAATTGCTGCAGTGTGAGCCGAAACTACTTCGAGAACTTGGTCAGAGCATTAGAAAATGGTCTTTCCGATTCGGATTCGCAAGGATCTTGTAGCAAGACATCAAGCTCAAAAAATGTAACCGCTAGCAGCCAGGGAAAAGGAGGTGGCAAGGGAAAGGGGTCTTCCAAGATAGGAGGGTCTAGCAGAAACCTTGATGATTCTGGTAATTCGGCATGTGATCAGTGCACATATTCAAATGTTAAGCCTGCAGTCGCATTCCAAATGTGCCAGCATCATTGGTGAAAGAGTCCTCAAATGGTTTTGCTTGGACAATATACCTTTTGGAGAAACATAAGATGACTTGCGAGGAGTAATTTAATCTATTATTTGAAGGCGCTGATGTAAGAAGGATTTCGAGATTAGATCTGAGAAAAGTGGCTGCCATATCATTTATCTCACGTTTGTGTTGTAGAGTTCTAGTAATTGTGCTTTCACTGTAAGTAGTTTCTGCAAATGTATTACGCCAACCAGCTATGAAGCTTCTTGATTAAGAAGGCTGACTAATTTAACGTCACAGAGACTGCCAGTTGGGTACAAAATATTCCCCTTTGTATCATGCTGGAATGATGTGGCTTCTTTGTATATGCATGTTTAGTGGATTAGGATGTTTGACTATTCACAGGGGAGTTGCCATTAGTACTCTTGTTATCTTGTTAGCGCGTCCTACACTAAGCTGGAAAGCATGGGTAATCAAATATTGTCTTAGATGAAGTGTGAACTGCAACGGGCAATTGTAATTAGCTAAGTAGAGGGCTCGAGAATCAAAGTCCGGACTAGTTATATCCCTACAAAAATATTGGGCCTCTGGATATTCTATCGGAACTTGATCAGAGACTTCACTGTGAGAGTTAGCAAACAAGTTCCATCCGGAGTGGCATTTTCATTTGACATGCAGTTTCTGGTTTGTAATTTGTCAAGACAAGCTAATTAGAGATAGTGTTTCACTCTAGGGAAAATTGGCTTGCTATACCAAACAAGAACTAGGGGAGTTTCAAGAGACATTGGCTGTATCAGGATGATGCAAGTCAAGGCACAATGAATGGCAGATTTAATGGAAAAAAACCCCATCGAGTGTTTGCTTCCATCTCCACGAGTTGCTCTACAGTAAAACAAAAAAAGGCCCAATTATTGTCACTAATAAAACTATATATATATATATATATGTGCGTGTGTTCTTACAAATAACCTTTGTTTGCGTCCTTTTTGTTTTTGTACGTGTTAACTAATGTTCTTCTTTTTAAACATTCTATGAAAATTTTAGTGTAAAAGAGAAAACCCACTGAACTGCAAGCATCTCTTAGTACTTGATTTATATGTGTCAAGAGTAGGGATGATAATGGGGTAGATGCCCGTGGATACCGGTCCCACAAATAACAAATGGGGCAGGGAAAATGCAGGGCTAGGGCGGTGATGGAGGAGAAAATTCACTCCCAACCTTAAACAGGGCACTTGGATGTGGGATGATTCTCTCGTTCCATCCTTGCTTTGTTCCTATGTCAAATTAGTATTTTACATATACACTATCTATTACTAAATATATCCCATGCTTTCTATTATTATTACTTATTATAACTATAATATTATACTCCTAGGCTTCCAAAATTAATTTAATCAAAGAGGAAAGAAGATTAAAACTTATTTCGACCAAGAAAATCCATGTAATAAACTGTTGATCACTAACAAGCGTAGACACCAAATTTTTGCTATATTTTCTTGAAATTTTCATCTATTTATTGATCATTTATTTTCATGCATTCTAATGTGGATTTCTCTTAGTTTTGTAGGTTTTGGAAAAGAAGAAGAAAGATAGGGAAAATTGGGAAAAGTGGGAAAATAGGACAAGGAAGAAAATCAAGAAAAGGAAAAAAGAAAACCAAGAAATTTCCTAGGATTTATCTATCTAACATTCTCTTTTTCCCAAATCTCGCCACACACTCACACTCTTCCACTACTATTACTCTACACTCCACTCACACTCTCTCTACACACAACACAACACAACACAACACAATTCACTCCCCTCATTTTTCGGTCTCTCTCTCTCTCGCTCTCCATCTATATATGTAGCTAAAGAGTGAATTCAAATGGCCAAAATGGGGTGGTCATTTGGTGACGTGACGTGCTACCATTGGTCAAAAGGTGGTCATCACTCACACGTGATCTTTTTTTCTACGTTTTAGTTTTTAGAAATGTAGTCGAGACAAGAATCACGTAACAATTATACAAAAGTTTCTTGTTCCCACCCCACTCTTTATTATATACCCACCGGTTATTCAAGCGACTGGCCCTGGGATCTAGACAAAAGCAAAGAGCAAATACCCTAGTAGATTTTTGAAAAACTTCTCCCTCGTTATCTTCTTCTTCTTCATAGGCTTCTCTCCCTCTTCATCATCGGCATCTTCCTTCTCCTTCCTATTTTTTCCATTTTTCTTTTGTCTGCATCTCTATCTTTTTATTTTTTTGCAAATATTGATTAAAAAACAAGTTTTCTACCATCTATTATTCTATGGAATTAAATCTCGTTGGGAACTTTCTTATTAAGGTATTCTTGAAGTATTCTACACTTTTCTGCACAAATGAAAACAATAAAGTGAATGAAGTTCAAAGGAGGCATCTGAGGTCAAATTTTCTATCTTTGTTCCATATTGTGCCCGAGTTCCATTTTTTTCTTTCTTAGCTATACATGAAATTCATTTTTTTCCATGCTTAAAGCACTATGAAGATAAACAATTATGTAAATATCAGATTCCTAAATTTCTAACCACACAAAAAATTAGACATAAAAAAAGTAAAATATTAAACGAGCCAATCAATTAAAATATCTATTGTATCCTTTTAACCAGAAATTTGAATAGATTAAAACTATATTTAAACCAGAGAGAGTGACAGAGAAATCCCATGAGGCAAGATATGAGAACACGACATTCCAAAAAAACTGTAAACAAATGTTTTTTGAGTAGTCAAGAAAGAAACAGAAAGGAGGAAAAAAAGTAGCAGCCGTTAGTATACTTACCATGAAGCTAGCACTTGTACAACCAAAAAAACTAAAAAAAGGAAAGCAAATATTCAATAACTACCAAATAAAGTCGAAAGAATAAAAACCGATCTAAAAAGAAATTGACATATGAAGAAAAGCAAAACCCACCTATTGAGTCTCTTGGCGATTATTGCCCCCTTTCATCTCAGTGACAGCTATCAACACAAAAAAAAATGATGACAATTTATAGAACAAAAAATTTTTCCATGTAACAAAAAGTTGGATATTCACAAAAAATTATATAAAGTCTCATGCTTAAAGCCTCCTTTGGAATGTCTCCCTTTTATCTGCTTTTGGAGTTTAGCTATTTTAGTGTTTGTCTTGTTTGCATTGTTTATTCACTATTGTCATCGAAAAAAAAACCCTCGATAGCAACCAAGAGATGTCCTCTTGTCGCGCCCCATTTTTAAATAAAAAATAAATTACGAGTTTATGAAAATGGATTTTTGATTTATTTTGAGGGAAAAGGCATTTTTAATTAGAAAATGAATAAAGAAATGAATTATGATCAATTTTAGAGTGAAAATGAATTTTTGATTTTGAAAAATGAATAAAGAAATGGGTCTAAAATGGGACTAAAAAAATGCGACGATTTTGATCTAAAAATAATAGTTGAAAAAGGGTTTTTGATGAAAAATAGGAGTCGCCACTTGGTATTGAGTTAAGGTGTACCAAGTCACCTAAAATGAATTTTGAATAAAAAAAGTAGAAAAAACCTTTTTAAACGACTCCAAATCTTCGAAAATCAGAGAAAAGTATTCGGGAGTCACATTTGAAGAAAGGGAAGGCAAGAATAAGATCCAAGGCACCCTTTCAACCTAACCAAGGCTAGTTGCGTGATTTAGTCAACGATTTTCTTATTTTTAATCTAAAAATTTATTACATTTGGATGTCACTATATGGATGCAAAACCTAAACATCGGAGGATATTGGGGTGTCGGAATATCTCTTCAAAACTTAGTTGGTGCAAATCGCATTAATTGCGATGCCCAAAAGTGATTATTTGAAGAGGTCACGAGGTGTGCAAAAATATGAGACTCTAAGAAGAAGAAAAGAAAATAATAATATACAAATATACATGACCTAAAGGAATGCATCATAATGGGTGCGGGGGACTAATATTTGCGACTTTAATTTTCTCTTTAATAGAGGGAATACGAGCGTGCTAAGGTTAGAAAGCCATACTCATCCATATACCATATTCGAAGGGTATTTCCTATCTAGTCAAGCAAATGATCTAACCTAGTTCTAATTTTCTTAAATAAAATGCAAGTTCTAATGTCATGTCTCACGCATAGGGGTAGGGAATATACATATAAGCAAATTATAGGATAAGGGATATACATATAAGGGAAATATCATGCAAAATGATAAAACCCTAAAAAGTAGAAAATATGCATGAAAATGTAGTGATTTTTGTGGCACAAACATGATATAGCGCATGGATGGTCCCTAAGGGTCTAGCGTTGGACTTGCCCATGTCTATGAGTTCTCACTAGCATTGGACTAGTGAAAAATTAGAAAGGAGGGCCACAACTAGTGTTGGACTAGTGTGGAATCGGAAAAAGGGGACCACAACTAGCGTTGGACTAGTGTGGTGACGTCATGCATCATATAAAGCTAATAAAACGTAATGAAAGCAAGTAAACACATATATCACATAAAACACATAACACATAAGCATGATATCTAGATGCAAGGCCCTAAGAAAGTGAATAACACGTAAACACACAGACATGCAAAACACACAAGGCAAATAAAGCAAATAAAGACCTAACGATTACATTTGGGGGCCTTAACTACAATCTAAAAGGGGTAAAGAATGAAATAAATAAGATAATAACCTAACTATTACAAATTTGGCATTAAATGCCTTTCAAATAACCAAAATTAAATTAAAATAAATGCACAAAATTAAAACAAATAACGTGACTAAATAAATAAATAAAGGAAATAAAATAAAAACATTCAAAAATCATGCAATTACACACATTAAGTCACATAGGAGCACATAGTATCAAGTAAAATCAAAATAAAGGAGTAGAGTGTACCTCTCTTGAATTGGTGACCTAATGGGATGAAAATTTTCTTATTTACCCTCCAAAACAATAAAAAAAAAGGGGTCAAGGCATCACTTTAATTAGTAAATAATCACATGAAATGTAAATAAACAAAAAATTGAATCAATCAAAGCATTCAAATGAAAGTAAACAACCCCTATTCAACAAATTAAAACAAACAAGGGCCCAATTGAAAGAATTAAAGAAGTTTGAGGCGTCAAATCATTATTATCACAAATATTAGGGTTTAAAATAAAATTAAGGGCTTAAGGTGAAGCCTAGCAAAACTAAGTACTAAAATTCACAAAATAAATGAAAACCCATTTACTATCATTAAACAACAAAAATTACCCAAAATTTCACTAAAATCCAAATCAAAGCTAAAATCTATCAAAAATTACTAAACCTTCGAATTCTCTCCTAAAACTCACGAATGATCTGTCCAAAAATCTTATTAAAGTACACCAATGAGAAATAAAATTTAGAGGGACAAGATTTGCTTGATTTTTCTAATTTTTGGGTCAACGTAGCATTATGGGGAACTAGAGGGGCTGAAGTGCAATTTTTCGGAAATTTCTGTGAGGACCCGCAAATTTACTTATTTTAAACTCCTATTATTGGCTTATTTAAATATTTAATTGGCCGTTTGCTCTGAATATTTTATTCCAACCTTTTTAGACCCAATTACATGAAACTATGGCTTACATGTATTTTTAAAATGACTTGTTACAAAAATTAAATTTTGGGAAGCTCGTTTAGCCAGAATAGTGAATTCACGTTTGGAAGCAATAATCGATTTGAGGGTATAATGAGCTTGGAAATTGAAGACTTATACATTAGTCTTGGAGAACTAAGGATGATTAATAGTAGACTAAGAAGAATTAATTGAGAGATTAGATGTGATTAAGTTAAATGAAACTTTTATTGCTCGCGCGTCGATAGTTTCTCGAAAGTCGTACTGCACGACAAATTGGAGACTTGAGAAATTAATACTAGACTCATGTGAGGACTCATGTGTTAGTCTTAAAATAAGTATTTTTATGATTAATTACCCAAGTGTTAGTTAGTTATACTATCGTTATAAGAATTTCTTAGAAATTTCGCTTTATCGCGCACAAGTTGGAAGTTCGCGTCTTCGCGCGGGCGACCAATTGGAAGATTCTAGAAATTATTGTTAGACTACTAAGAGTGAATAATAATAGTGTTTAAGTAAGTGCATTAGAGGTATTGTGCACACGTGAAACAAACTCGAGAGGAATCGAGCACGAAACGCGCGCGTGCGCGCTTGATTGAAGAGTTGACTTTTGTCAACCACCAAGCTTACTCTAGAAGCTTTTCCATCAGCCACAACTCTCTCATTTCTCTCTCTAAGCAGCCGTGCAACACCAAGGAAGAAGGAGCAAAAATTTCTTCATCTCATCTCACTCAATCTTGCTCCAAATCATCTCAAATTCCTACCACACCTTGCAAATAACTTGGAGATCATCTTGGACTAGGAAGAGAGCTTCATTCTCATGGTTTTCTTGGAGTTCAAAGGACCAAAAATTTCTGGGTTAATCATCTAAGAAGGTAACCAACGATCAAACCTTTGAATCTTAGTTTTTGTAAGTTATATTGCACTTAGAAGCTTGTAACTTCATGTGGGTAGTCTTGGATTGTTGTAGATCTTGTGAGTGGGCTCTATGAAATCCCACATTGGACTTGATGGGCTGTTATGATGATTATATATGTTATTTGTGTTGTTTTAGTGCTTAACTAGTGGATCTAAGTTGAGAAAGTGGAAAGAAATCAAACAAAAGTTTGAAAGTGAAAAGTGCCGATTCTTCCCCTGGTTGTATCGAGCCTTTAGTTCGAAATTTTTGTGGTCCAATTGACTTGATTTTGATGTAAATATGTTGTATAGGTTGTGTGGAAAGTTTCCACCAAAAATCACTTGATTTGGATGGGTAAATGTTTAGATTTCGAAAGAGTTTCAAAACTGGAAATTTGTGTCCCGTATTGCTCTGGCAGTAAATTTCAAATGACCATAACTCTTTGCTTCGAAGTCGAAATCGAGTGTCGTTAGTGGCATTAGAAACTAGACACTTTCTGTTTTCCAACGGTATAAAATGTACCCCCTGATTCGACCTGAGTGAACCGTATCAATTGTTCAAAGTTGCCTGTCCTGTTTCGTTGCTCTGTTAGGGGGTCAATGAGATGCTGGAAATTGTGGCTTATATTTGAGCTAGCTATGGATAGAATTTTAAAATGATTTCTTCTGAGAAAATGTAACCCCATGAGTATAGTTTCCAACGCCACCAACCACGCTCAATTCCAAGTTGAATTGAGTGAGTTATGGCCAAATTACAGACCTGCTTCAGTGAAAGAAAACCCCAGTTTTGGGCTAGCCAATAGCTTATTTCGAATTGGGACTTGTTATTTTGAAATTCTTGGTGTTAATCACCTACCAAATGTATTTTGATGTTTCTTAGACATTTTCTTCATAAATGAACCATGTTTGAGATGTTTTCATTGGCCAAAGGTTTGAAAAAGGAAGAATAAAAGTTTAAGGCTGATTTGCCTTGGAAATTCTTAGAACTTTAGTAGACTGGTTAACTGACTCTCCGTACGAATTTTTGCTTGAAATTTGACAGAGGAGTAGCCCTTATATGGTAGTGTAATCATACCAAATTTGGTGCCATTCCAAGTCTATTTTGATGCCCAACTAGAATCCTAAAGTTTGTGTCTCAAATCTGGAAAATTGCCCAGTGGACTTCACTTTTGTGCCAACTTGAGCAGCTATATCTTGGCGCTCAAAATTCCAATTCTTGTTCCGTTTACGGTGTTTTAAACTTTGACTGTAACTCTAATTGTGTTTCAAATTCTAGAGGCTAGTTCATATTCTATGAATTTTTCCGAATTTCCAAATTTTGCCAAAAATCAACCTCGAATCTGTCTTGGGAATCCAAAACAGCAACTTGAAGCTGAAATTTGAGTGGCTTCCATTTTGAATCATGGAAAAGTCTTTTCTAGGAACTTTTAGTACTTTGAAGTAGTTTCCAACGGTACCATGTTTTCCAATTTTGGACTTGTGGAGAGTGAGATACGATTTTCCAAAGATTGTCATGCAAAGCTGAAATTTCCCGATCTCTTATGAAATGAGTGGAGTTTTGGATGATTTTTATCTCCATTAGTTTGAAAAATGAGAAAAGCTCACTTATACTTGAAACTTGGGCGTTCAACTAGGGAATTTTGACAAGAAACTAATCCTCCATCTTTCTTGGTTTTCGTGCCAAAACTTAGAGCTCTATTTAATCTTCAACTTGGAGAATCTTGGACATGACTAGGCTTGGATTAATGTATTTTTGGGTATTTTCAAATGCTACCCTCGTGGATTAACTTATTAAGTGATATTTGTATTCGATTTGAACGCATTATCTCTTAAGTGAGAGTAGTGGAAATACTACTAGATCTTGGTTGAATACCTGGGTGAATTGTAATTGTACATGTCTCAGGTGATCAAGACGATCCTGAAGAACTCGTTTGATCTTGCCTCGATCTTGTTTTACACTCTTGATTTCGGTAAGTGTTCCATATAGGAGTACGTAACTTGAATAGCTTTACGACATGTTTACTCCATGGTCATTATGTGTTAACTGTTAAGTGTTACCGATAATTGCCCCTATGAATTTTGCCACTATAGGTGGCTTGAATAGTATTGCTACATGTTTTCCGACTAACCGTGAATTATTACCGTTTACCGTTTACCATTAACTCGAATACTTACCGTTTACCGATTTACTTGATTACCTGCTTACTTGATTACTTGACTACTTGATTATTGTGAATTACATGGTCATATGAAATTACCGCATATTGCTTACGTGTTTAAGTGTTAAATGTTGCCTATAATTACTCTTATGAAATTGCCACCGTTTTAAGGCGAGTGTGTACTTTATCTCACTCGTCCTACTAAAATGACAAATTACTACCGTTTGCCGATTTACTTGATTACTTGTGCATGTTGTAAGCTCTAAGCTGAACTGGGCCCTGCCCTTGGTTACTAGCCTGCTCGAGCCAGGACTGGGCTCGGTCGGGTAGGTTGGAACCCTGGGACACCGTTTCGGTATACTCGAGTACTACCACTGGAGGGATAAAGTGATGGCCAAGCAAACCGAGGGGATCACTGGAGTTATAAGGTGAAGTGGACCGAAATGTTCCAAGTGAATATCGTATCCTTTAATGTGTGTTTATTTCTATACAATGATAACTGTCTCATGCCAATGTGCAATCTTGAACCATACATGTATTATGTTCAATTTACATGATTTATTAGAACTGCTAGAGTGTCTTGGAACCTCACTGGGCTGTTTAGCTCATTCCATGTTTTTGTTTCCTTAACAGGGTTCGAGACCAAGGGTGCTCGTGAATAGTACTAGATTGTTTTCTTTTGAAGATCTTAAGTTGTATTATAGTGGATGATGGTAGTACATACTCTTTTGGATTGTATTAAGCTTGAAAGCTAACTAATTGTAAGTATGAAGTATTTTGGAGTACTTTAATTATATATTGAAGTTATTTGAAGTATTTCGAGTTTTTGGATTATAGATTGTAGTAAGTCCTGGCGAGAGTTGGGCAGGCGTCCCGCGGATACCCTTGGGTTCACCCTAGGGAGAAGTGGGGGCGTCACAGTTGGTATCAAAGTTTAGGTTTCTGATTTTTGTAATGTATCTTAGGCTTATAAGTTTAGGATGCCGGACTGTGGGACTGGTTTGAAAGTTAAGTGACCGCTTGTAGGGATAAAAATCAGAGCCGCTTCGCGTGGTCTCTGCGCGGGGTGAACTTGGGCCAAGGGGTGTTATGGTCCTTATTATGTGAATGAGTAAAACTTAAGTACTCTTCTAGATCGTAAGCTGTGAATCATGAATGTGATAGGTATAAACCCTTCATCTTGATACTTTGGGAAAATTAGATATGTATGTTGGGTAGGAATCTTAACTTGGATGATTTACACTTCGGAGCGTACGGCCTGAGTTGTGAATTATCTTATTTCGGATTCTTGTACTCGAATACTAAGAGTTGAGGGCAATGTTAAGGACTTGAGATCTCCATTTGAGGGGAATAAGAACGGGTTAATGTTTTGTGAGAGCAAGTGTAAGAGATCAACGGATGTCTAGTTTCGGGTAGTAAGAGAAGTGAGACATCGACGGAAAATATTTTAACCGAGTGTGGGACAATATTGACCAGAGAAAAGTGGAATGCAGTTGAGCCTAAGAGAGAGAAGTAGAGAAAGATTAATGGATAGTCTTATGTAATTCAATGGAATCCTAGTACTAGATATGAATCGAAATTAAATGAGAAGATTAGACCTACCGGTGTTATAATGGATTGACCTAGTTGGGTACCTAGTGAGGTTCTCTCCTGTGAAAATTTTAACAATTGTTCTACACGTATCTTGTGATTGGTCCTATGGACATGTTTCAACTTTTATGAATGTTTGAACTCTCAAAATATTACGTTGGTTATTCTTGAGGTGACTTTGAACTCATTACCTAATTGTTTAACTGAATAAAGTACTTTCAATTTTGCTTGACCCTTACAATATATATATCTATTTACCTGTTGTCCCTTTTCCACAAGTATCTATATATATATATTATATATGTGTGTGTATATATATTTTGAACCCGTATGAGAATTGGAAATCAGGCAAAGCTTAGGCTCGGATCTTTCCTTAAGAATAAGAATGAATATTTGCTGTGAATGGGAAAAAATAATAATATAATAATAAAAAATGACAGAGCTTTATGTACCATTAAACGTTAGCTCACGAATTAGAGGTAAAGGGTGATAAAGGTGTTGGACCAAAATTTATGCATATATGAACTTGCATGTTTACTTATCTTTCTTAAAGTGTTTTCTAGGTATACGTTTATTCAAACGCAGCTCTTAACTCAAAATTTTGAGAGAATTTGTGAAATATCCTCCATGTATATGTTATTTATTATATATGTGTTTTGATATTTACGCATTGAGTTGCAGGAGTAATCTTCTTAAACGTATCTGAGGAAATTGCAATGTGTATTGATGATGGTGGCAAAACACATTATTTGAAATTTCTTGTTAAGAAAATTTAATTTCAGATCATGAAGAAAAGTTTGTATCTTAACTCTAAATTTTAAAATTTTGAATTGTATTCTGTCACATACATATCCAAAAAACATTAAAACCCTCGATTTTATCTCGCATGTTATGATTGACTTAATTTGGACGAATTAAGTCCGAAAATTTTGGTAAGCTTAGTCTTCTATTGAAAATATATCTTCCTATTCGAGTTTTGAACTACCAGATTGAATCATCTAACTAGATTTTTATCGACTCTGGAGTCAACTATTCTTGTGCAAACCCTAGTTTCACGAATGGTACAAGTAAAGTGTGATCATGCCCTATAGCTTGGAGGTTAGGACTCCTACGGGAAAATCAGTGTTTAATTGTTAGTGCAAATTACAGAAACTGTGAATTTTGGCAGATCTAGAGGATCCTGGTGTTGAGATGGAAGTTAACATGTTAGGGAACGAGAATCATCTAGTTCCAATTAATCTAGTGAAGCACTACTTGTGATCTTTTGTAGTGGGACGATGGGAGTAGAACTTAAGAGTTTGTGCCTTGGAGATGAATGTACTTTTAATAATCACCTGTTCACTTTTGTTTACTGACTTTGACTTGGTATGAACTTTACTTGACTAATAACTTGTGTTATGATTTAATGAACTTTAATTTGTGTTTACTTGTATGGTGATAATGTTATTTGTGCAAGTGATTTCATTTTTCTTTAAAGTTGTTACTGGTATATGTTGTGTAGTTCAATTATGGCTTAGTGTTGAGATTATGCATATGCGTAAGATTAGCTGTGAACATGGAAACTAGAGGACAATGAAAGGGACGTCAAACCTAGACAACCCCGAAATCAAAGAGTAGATAATGGATCTGATATTGATCAAAAATGCCGAGCCAAGGGCAAGGAGAGAAGGAGATGACCAAATTGGATTAGTTTTAACTCGTATGACGGATGTACTAGAGCTTTTGGTAGCTCAACAGGGTCAGGGGATTGGACAAGGAAACCAACGTGGAAACCAAGAGATAGGGGAGGATCGAGTTTTGAGCTGTTTCAGAAATTCTTCCCGCCCAAATTTTCTGGAGGACCTGACCAGAAGTGGCTGAGAATTGGTTAGAGAATATAAGAAATATATTCGATGTCTTGGACTACACAGAGGAAAGACAAGTCACTTTTGCTGTATTTCAACTTGAAGGAGCAGCCCGAGTCTGGTGAAATGTTATAAGAAACAAGTGGGAAAGAGATCAAACTCCAAAGGACTTGGATAAACTTTGTACGAGAGTTTAATGAGAAATTTCTTCCTCCACTAGTCCAAGAAAAAGAGAGAAGACGATTTCATAAAACTTTGTCAAGAAACTTTGAGTGTAGCTGAGTACGAAACCCGATTCACGAAATTATCTACATATGCTCCAGAATTAGTGGCTACGGAATGGAAGAGAATAAGACGGTTTTTCCAAGGATTAAATTTAGAAATCCAAGATGCCCTTGCCGCAGCACAGATTGGAACATTTAGTGACGCTCTCGAGAAAGCGCAAAGGGTGGAAAGTACAAAATCCCAACTGAGAGCCTTTCAAGCGAAGAAAAAGAGATGCATCCGATAGTAGATTAATAGAAATTGGACCACCACCCAAAGTTAGAAAAGGAGTGGATGGAGTAAGACTATCACTCCCTTCACCACTCATGATAAAGGAACTAGAAGGGGACTACGTCAACGAAGAGCTCCAGTAGGACAGATACAATCAAAAAAAACCTCGCAAGCAAATCAAGTCTCAACGCCTCGTCCGACCTGTGGATATTGTGGGAAAGGACAAGCATACCGAAGAAAACTGCTGGCTACAGTGGCGAAAGTGTATGGGATGTGGGAGCACCAACCATAAAGTTTCACGGACTGTCGAAAGCGGTATCCACGAGAAACTACTACTTCACAAGGAATAGAATTATCTCTCGGACAGTCCAATGGAGGAGGAAACCCGACCAGTGGCATCTGCAAGAACATATGAAATGATCACACAACAAGGTTCAGGGTTATCTGAGATTACGAAAGGTATGAATTTCGAGACGAAATTTCTTTTAAGAAAGAAGGGTTGTGAGGACCTGCAATTTACTTATTTTAAACTTCTATTACTGGCTTATTTAAATATTAATTGGCCGTTTGCTTTGGAATATTTTATTCCAACCTTTTTAGACCCAATTACATGAAACTATGGCTTACATGTATTTTTAAAATGACTTGTTACAAAAATTAAATTTTGGGAAGCTCGTTTAGCGAGAATAGTGAATTCGCGTTTGGAGCAATAATCGATTTGAGGGTACAATGAGCTTGGAAATTGAAGACTTATACATTAGTTTGGAGAACTAAGGATGATTAATAGTAGACTAAGAAGAATTAATTGAGAGATTGGATGTGATTAAGTTAAATGAAACTTTTATTGCTCGCGCGTCGATAGTTTCTCGAAAGTCGTACCGCGCGACAAATTGGAGACTTGAGAATTAATACTAGACTCATGTGAGGACTCATGTGTTAGTCTTAAAATAAGTATTTTTATGATTAATTACCCAAGTGTTAGTTAGTTATACTATCGTTATAAGAATTTCTTAGAAATTTCGCTTTATCGCGCACAAGTTGGAAGTTCGCGTCTTCGCGCGCGCGACCAATTGGAAGATTCTAGAAATTATTGTTAGACTACTAAGAGTGAATAATAATAGTGTTTAAGTAAGTGCATTAGAGGTATAGTGCACACGTGAAACAAACTCGAGAGGAATCGAGCACGAAACGCGCGCGTGCGCGCGCGATTGAAGAGTTGACTTTTGCCAACCACCAAGCTTCTCTAGAAGCTTTCCATCAGCCACACTCTTCCTTTCTCTCTCTAAGCAGCCGTGCAACACCAAGGAAGAAGAGCAAAGTTCTTCATCTCATCTCACTCAATCTTGCTCCAAATCATCTCAAATTCCTACCACACTTGCAAAAAACTTGGAGATCATCTTGGCTAGGAAGAGCTTCATTCTCACGGTTTTCTTGAGTTCAAAGGACCAAAAATTTCTGGTTAATCATCTAGAAGGTAATGACGATCAAACCTTTGAATCTTAGTTTTTGTAAGTTATATTGCACTTAGAAGCTTGTAGTTTCATGTGGGTAGTCTTGGATTGTTGTAGATCTTGTGAGTGGGCTCTATGAAATCCCATATTGGACTTGATGGGCTGTTATGATGATTATATATGTTATTTGTGTTGTTTTAGTGCTTAACTAGTGGATCTAAGTTGAGAAAGTGGAAAGAAATCAAAGAAAAGTTTGAAAGTGAAAAGTGCCGATTCTTCCCCTGTTTGTATCGAGCCTTTAGTTCGAAATTTTTGTGGTCCAATTGACTTGATTTTGATGTAAATATGTTGTATAGGTTGTGTGGAAAGTTTCCACCAAAAATCACTTGATTTGGATGGGTAAATGTTTAGATTTCGAAAGAGTTTCAAAACTGGAAATTGTGTCCCGTATTGCTCTGGCAGTAAATTTTAAATGACCATAACTTTTTCTCCGATGTCGAAATCGAGTGTCGTTAGTGGCATTAGAAACTAGACACTTTCAGTTTTCCAACGGTATAAAATGTACCCCCTGATTCGACCTGAGTGAACCGTATCAATTGTTCAAAGTTGCCTGTCCTGTTTCGTTGCTCTGTTAGGGGTCAATGAGATGCTGGAATTGTGGCTTATATTTGAGCTAGCTATGGATATAATTTTAAAATGATTTCTTCTGAGAAAATGTAGCCCTATGAGTTTAGTTTCCAACGCCATCAACCACGCTCAATTCCAAGTTGAATTGAGTAAGTTATGGCAAATTCAGACCTGCTTCAGTGAAAGAAAACCCAGT